>JBBYHL010312675.1:29050-71361 GCA_038381835.1 Adansonia madagascariensis
ACCAATTTCAGAACAAAGATTTTATTATTGTGGATTAAATGACTTGATCCTTAGTACTTTTAAACAATTTTTTTTCCTTTCGTCTGCCCTTAAAAAAAAAATGCAAAAGGATGGGTAAGTAATGGTAAACAAATTCATAGTATTTTAGTTTTTTAAATACAAACTCTTATACTGTAATTCTTTCTATAAAAATAAAATTCATTCGTAGGCCAAAAAAATGAAATTAAATAGTATTTATAATCAAATTGAATTTTATTAGTTTGAGTCGATTTTGTATATTGACTTTTTAATTTAAAATTTTTTTACAATATTTTTAAATCTTTTACTAGTTTAGAAATAAAATATTTTTATTGTTATATTAGAACAAAAACTGATTAAAAATAAAAATAAATTCAATTTGAATAATTATGATATTTTAATATAAAAACTGAAAATTAAGCCAAGTCAAAATCGAATAAAAAATTCGAAGTGAACATTATAATTTAAATCTGTTTTTGCTTTTCTCGATTTCTTTATGTAACCCCTCTGATAGAGTGAAAGTAACATTAACGTTGATCTATGTGAGTTACGATGAAACATGGCACTAACAAATCTATATGTATACATCTATTAAATATATAGACTCGGTAGTTCCATTTCCATTTGTTTTATTTACTAAATTTAACCATCTTTTACAATAATTTTAAATTTTCACAGCTTCCATCTAATTCAAATATTATAATTCGATTGAAAAAAATGTGGCTCGAAAATGATAAAATTTAGTAAATACAATGAAAGGTATGAGTGTAGAAATCCATTAGATTTTAAATTTTAATCATTTACATAACTAAAGGAAAGTATTTTTATCTCATTGCATAAAACTCGTATTTCATTTCCAAACTTTAAAGGTGAAATCTCTAAAATAAAAATTTTAATTTTAATTGTTTGACTTTGAAAAAATCATATTTTGAATTTTAAAGTTGTTAAAAATCTTGAATTCATGCAACAATTTTTTTTGAGAGATTTGAAGAAGAATATATACACCAAAAATCAAATATTCATATTCAAATTCATGCAATATCACATTTGCTCTTCAAATCAGATTTTGAGCAGCCAGTATCTACAACCTACGTGAGAAGCAATTCCCCAAATGCATCAAAGAGCTTGATATGGGATTTTAAACTTCATTCTTTTTTGTCACGTAAGACAAGGAAAAGTTATATTAGGGTTAATTATATTATCCAATTAAAAATAGGGTTGATTTGTATTTTTTTATATGATTTTAGGGTTAATTAGGTAATTTTAGATCATTTTTAGTTTTGATTTATCTTCTAATTAATACTAATGAGATATTTTGGACGTTGGGTTATGGCTTAAGTCGTATTAGGTATACGTCTTTTTGGGTTTGTATCTTTTCTAATTCAGATTTTTTTTATTAGTTTCGTGTCATTTCAGATTTACACTTTTTCAATTCAAGCTAAAGTTCAAGTAATCATTTTTGAGTTTAAATATTTTCGATTGAAATATTTTGGGTTCAAATTCTTTCAGTTAGGCTTGAGTTACAACAATTATTGTATAGTTTAAATATTATCTAATCAGTGATTACATATTTGTGTTATGTCTTAATTAATATTATATTTTGCATAATTTGATATAATAATTCAATTTAGAGAAAATATTATATGTTTTTGTTACTTTTCTTATGTTTAACATATTATAAATTTGTATAAATATTTACATAGTAATAATTCGTTTTTTGATATGTTAATGCATTTGTAACATATTCATATATCATGCTTTAATTATTTTATATTATTTTTATCATATCTTAATTCATTTCATATTTTATATGATTTGTGACTATAATTTAATCTCAACTCTGAATTTATTTACTTAAAAATTGAGTTATTGTATCATCCATCACTCAATATAAATTTTATGTTTTAAACTTTAAAACGGTTTCGGTAACGAAGCATTGACATGTATTAAGTATAATATTAAAACTTGTAACAAATTCCAGCAAGTATTTACAATCATTTTGAAACCAATATCGCTGATCTCAAAATATTCAATTCGAGCGACAACATGCATGAAGCATTAATCATTTCAATATTTTCTAAACATAAAAATAAAAAATATATTAAATTTGATATTTTTTAATATAAAACAAAAATAATTCAAATAAAATTTAACAAAATACTATTACAATAAAAAAATAACATAAATACATAATAAATATATAAATATTTAAATCTATAATATATATAAATGGTTAACCAATACACAGTTAGGCTGCTTTTGATTTACGAATAAAAAACGCTTTTTGCGTTTTGGGTGCAAGAAAAGCTGTCAAAAAATAAAAAAAGAAAAAGAAAAAAAGAAGCAGGAAGTATGTAGCACGCGGCTGCAAAGTGCGAGCCGTATATTCCCTGTTTTAAACCTTTTCTTTGTTACGATGAAATGATGGATTCAGAGTCTTTCACTGTCAAAAAGAGACTTTGGTTTTAGCCCTTTGAATCCAATTTTCCATTTTATTATTATATTTTCTATAAAAAAACCCTAAAAAAAACTCCAAACTTTCACACCTTAGATGTGTGGGTAACTTTATCTTTATTTCCCCAACCCAAACAGATTTAAAGATCTTTTAAATGATTTATTAATAATTTTGTTTTTAGCTTTTTATGAAGAGTGGGAGACATGCTTTTATGAGAAAAACGGCATATTTTTTCATTCAAGTTGTAGTGAAGGTCCACCAAGAGAACAAGTGCTTTCTTCCACGCACCAATATTTTAATTAAATTAATAAAATTCTATTTATTGGTGTTCATAAACCTATATAAATAGGGTGAGTAAAACGTCTTATTATCGAATAAATTGATCGAAATAAATTAAATTTGATATATTCAGATTGATTTTATTTGATTAGATAGTTCAAATTTAATATGTCTAGGTCACTTTAAACTATTAATTTTTCAGTTGAATTAATCAAATATATCAATACTTATTAAAAATAAATATATTATATTATTTTTATGTAGATACATATAAATTTAATTAACTTAATTTAATCTAATACGAATGAAAGATTAAAATAATTGAGTGAATCGAACCTTTAAATTTACCTCAATTAATTACTTTTCTCACACAATTTTCAATAATTTAATTAACATTTTTAAATTTATTCTATTTTAGAAAGTTTTAAACTACATCTATCAAACTAAATTAACCTCGTATGCAGACACTAAATAATTTCACTCAATGAACCAATAAAACATCAAATAAGACAAATATACAGCTAAGTTACAACTTGGAAGAGTGATGACAGTTAAAAGGGCACCACCTGCAACGTAAATGAGGGACCCAACAAACTACTTTAGAGGTATCCACGTCAGCAAAGTGGCAAATAACCATGACGTGTTGGTGATCTTCAAAGTGTTTTGGGAAATCGTGGAAGGACACGCAGTGCTGTCCCTTGTGGCCGAGTAGCAGGTCCTTCTCCAACTATACCAAGGGCAACAAAAAGACAAATAAAAAGAAAAAAAAAAAAAAAAGGAAAACGATACCAACGCGGAGAGATGGGGGCTGGGCTTACACTTAGAAGCGTACGTGCGCCTCTTTCTAGCCTTTCCCTTTCATCGCGCAGTATTAAAAATGAAAAAACAAAAATAATCTTTGAATTTGAGAATTTGATAAGTTTTTTTTTCTTATTATATGTATTAAATAATATCTTTTTATAATGAATTAAAAATGATCAAATGTTTTGTGAAAATTATCTTATTTATATAAAAAATTTTAAATTTCAAAATAAAAACTAATATGATGATAATACATTTTAAAATATATTAAAAACAAACTACTAATTAAAAATGACATATGGACCTATTAACTTCTCTTGTGAGTTGTGACATAAAAAAAATTCTCATTGATAGTGTATTAAAATCGTCAAACTACAACGCTTTCCAACATATCAATGTATAATTAATCTAAATTGATAGAAAACAATTTTTATTAATTAATCATTATCAATACACAGATAAAGTATGCTGTCCAAATTTAAGAAAATTTATAAAAAATATTTTACAAAAGTTTCGTGGTCAAAACCTACAAGTCGATGCACTTGACATTAGAATTTTAATGACCATGAACTAGCCTATACCAATTACATGCAATCCACAACCTATATGCTTTGATACCACTTGAAGAGATCTGTGTAAGGATCGAGATCAATCTGGCCTCATGTTATTGACAATCAAAAACATTTAAAACAATATATTACATAGTGGAAAGTAAATTTGAAAAATAGCCGGACTTCTTTAAAGATCTTTAGGAATAGATTTGCATGCAGTAAATTGTAATTTAAAATTGTAAAAAAAAATCACCCATTTGATTAAAGATTACTTGATTCTCAAATCTAATAATTTGGAGTTTGGCCAAATCCAATGGATGCTTGTAGATTTGTGAACTGGGTTCCCTGAGAAGATCTCTTGAGATCACAAATAGCACAAGTGTTCTGCTTTTAACGATGGTCCACAGAGATGCCTGTTAGGGTCTTCATGAGCTCCAGTGGTTTTTCAGTGTTAGCTAAAAGGCTTAAGAAGCCTTAATCAAAAAGTAGAATGTAGTCACTCTCTCTCACACAGCCAAGAACAAAAGATAATTCATGAAAGTCACAGAGAGATGAGACAGTGCTACAGGGAAGCTGTAAGGAGGCGGTAGTGGCAGAATCTTGCCTCATACGGATGGCAGCTACTTTCAAAAGTGCTAGGAAATTGTTTTCTCTCTTTTTCATGATTAAGAACAATTCTAGATCTCAAGAAAAGAAAAGAAAATGGTGTAAAGTGATCAAGGACAACAAAAAAGTTATGCCACCTTTGGTAGGGATTTTTAAGGTTTAGCACCTAGGTTTATTTGGTAGCCATACACATCCCAAGGCCTTTAATAATGTATTTATATACATTTAAAGCTATGTTAAGCTTGACTAATAGGTCCACTAAGCCCATTACGATAAACCTTAAGGGTGGTGCCACTTTGGTGATTCCTTGAAGCCCACTTAAAACACTTTTAACTAGTTTATCCCATATGGGGCCAAGTTATTAACTAATTAATATTTTTACTTGATTTCACACCAATGTGACCACATTCATGCCCCTAGCCTTATATCAAGTTCTAATAAGTTTCGTTTAAAACTAAGCCTATTAGACTTAAAAATTAGGGCTTTTGGTTAATCCCTAGTTACATATAGGAATATCTAATTGTCAATTGAATTTTCAGCTCAAGTAAAACAATTTTACTTCATGTATATATAATTAAATAGTTATCAAATAATTATTTATTGTACCATAAATAATTTTTCAGCCCAAAACAAACACATCCATATTTCCATGTTTACAGTTAGATATTATCTAGATAAGACTTTTTTATTTTTTATTGTCACATTAAGACATCTTATGTCTTAAATAATTTTTAATTAAACTAGTTCAATTAAGTCCTCTTTAGGATATCTTTTATTTAATTAAATCCTTAATTTAATCCAACAAATCCATATGTGACCCATTTGGTTCTCAAGATGTTGGCAATTAACATATTTAATCTTATTAACTACGTTCATAGATCAAGAGCGGGATCTAGTAACTCGTTATTTCCACTCAAATGTTGAAGAGTCAATGTGACCTCATCAAAATCTTTTAGTAATTAACTTATCAGTGTAATACAATTCTTTCACCAAATATCCTAGAATGAGCATAAGCATGGTGCAGTGTCTACTTATGATTCAATTTATATTAGTTTTTACAACTCATGGTTAATGATCACGAAGCTATGAGGAATGATTCCTTATAATTCACAGTGCTTCAGCCAAAGACTTTATTCTAATTAACCATAGTTAAGAACAATTAGGATACATCTCCGACAACATTAGGAGTGGTGAATATTTTTTGGTTCACTCATCCATCTTCGTATGCCTCATGTCATACCTAAAATCAACTACCTCTGGCATCTACAAAGTGGACCATTTCAAGATGAAATCAAAGTATGACGACACTTTCCATACAAGATGACCTACTATCATAAGTTAAAGGACTATTTACACAAATAGCACATGAAAACATATTCTATAGATACTTGAGTCACTAATACCAAATGGAATTCTTATATGGGTCATGTTTAGTGAACTTGGTTCCATAAAACAAACACTTACATACTATCCCATTTATCTCACATACTTCAACCTATAAGACTAGTTGCTTATTTCATAAAAAAGTATAATATATGCTAGTCTTTTAGCATTGTTAATACCCCATCTTGACAATACGATGATCGAGAATATTTCGAGGAACTTGGCTTTTAAGGATTTCATAGTTGCAACCCTTTGCAATTTCTTTGCAAGGCTTTTAAGTTCCATGGGCTTCATGCAATTAGTGATTTCATGATAGTTAAATGAAGGAAAACCTTAATTACTAGGTTTAGTAGCTAGTATGTAGTTTAATTGACTGTATATCCTATATCCCAATCTGATTGGTTAAAGGGCATTGCTAACATATATGCATATACACATCATAAAAATCAAGCATACAATACAGTAATGTAAATGCTGCTCTCTAGAATTTTTTTATAGTTTAAATTTATATAAACTTTAATTTTTAATTTGTTTAAATAAATAAATAAATTATATATATGTTTAAAGACGTATAAGTCTTTTGTAAATATTAAAGAGGATAATAATAAATTATTATTCATTTTTTTGTACATCGACATATTGTAAAATTAATTTAACTTGTAAGTTATAAAAAGAAAAATTTTAAGCATATAGCTAACTTCAGCAAGGCAAAATGTTGCGCACTACAAAAGAATTCATTGTCATAAATTTGTTTAAATATATCATGTTTCAGTGTCAAAGTTAAAGATAGCATCATTCAATGTTAATAACATATATAAATATTTATTTTTTACCCAATATATATTTAATATTTTTTGGGTAAATAATAGCGCTTTTAACTTAATGTTCACAATATCCAGGGTTTTTGAAAGTTAGGCTGCTCCATTAATTTACACTAGTTATTTTCTCATTATTCAGTTTAGAGTAAGCATTCTAAATTTTAATTAAAATAGTTTAATTTTACGGAGACTTTATTTTTAAATATTTAGTAGATATAAATTTAAATACATTAATAAAAACCACATATATAAATAAAAAATTATTAATTTAACTTTTTATTCACAATTCATAATTTTTTTCAAAACTAATAGTACTCCGTTAAATTTTATTAGTAGTCCATTAATGTTCTATTATTAAATATTTAGTTCATTTAAAATAAAAAATAAATTAATGAAAATTATTTATCTAAATAGAAAAGGTTTATTGATTTTAAAGTCGTTTAATATCATATAGACTATATTTTTAAATATTTATTAATTTAAATTTAAATTGGAATGAGTTAATAAAACTATGTATATTTAAATAGGAAAATTTTATTAATACTATATGGACTATTTTTAAGTATTTATTAATTTAAATTTAAGTAAATTAATAAAATTATATATTTAAATAGAATGCTTTAATTAAATTTAAAATTTAAAAAATATTTACGTCATTCACTTTTTAGTATTTTTGGACTTTAACACTTTTATATATAAAAATAGAGAGATGACATTTATATATATGTAATGTGGATATAACAATGATTTTATTATGAATCAGTGAATAAAACTACCTTCAACCGATGATGTAAATTTTAATGCCGCATATTATTTAAATTATAGTTGTCTAATCCTCGGAAGATAATCATTTGTGATCTATAAAATGTGGTTCGTATTCATATATATATATATATATATATATATATAAAATAAGGCTGTTGATTCTAAGAGGATTTAATTTATCATCCTACGCAGATGTTGAACGGCAAGATTCTGAGCTTTAAGGTACCAAAAGCAATGGCCTGAATGAATGTATGCAAAGAGAATCTCAATTGGTGCAAAAGTGGTTCATCTGCCAGAATTGGGTAGCTTTCTTCTTTTTAATCCATTTATTCATTTATTTATGGGACAATAATAATAATTATAACAAAAGGATTTGTTCAGCACGTGGGGAAGCAAATTCTTGCCTCCCCGACATCCAGCTGCTTTTTTTATTTTTTCAAAATTTTTTAGAAGTGAAGCTTGCAAGTTGCGACTACCTGTCAAACAGGAGTTGAAAACTTGGAATTAGATCCACATCTCCAGGTTTATAGTACAATTTGCCAGGCTTGCAATGCTATCAAAGTTGCTATATCCCTGCCACTTTTGCTTGTCTTTAGGCAGAATTCACTTCCCCCCCTCCCTCCCCACCCCTCTCCCCCTCAGCCAAAAAAAAAAAAAATTGCTATCAAATTCTGAAGTAAATTAGTGCTACTTTTTTCTTCAATTACCTTTATTTTTACCATTGAATGCCTTCAATTTTTGTTAATTCTTCAAAATCCCAAAGATTGCCAATCATTGTCCCTAGCCCTGTTCTTTTTAGGACCCTCTAATGCCAGAACTAAAACCAGGTGGGGACTTGAATTGCACTTGATTCGGTTTTCACTACAAAATTTTCCTCCAGTCCTCAATTACTTTGAGAAAAGGAACTGATAGCCATGACTTGCATGTTCCCTGGAAAAGTAAAAATATTTGGCTCAAGTTGCCAACTTGAGACCCAAACCTGACCATGTGAATAGTGGGATAAAATAAATACCCTTTTCTCCTGTGTCCGGGGCCAGGCCACTGGCCACCCCCAGGATGGGATGGTAGAAATTTTATAACTTTCGCATGGCATTTTCCTTTGTCCTTAAAGCTAATGATGATGGACTTTGAAACTTATACCCTAATTTGCAGCTAGTTGGTTCTAATATTTTCCTTTTATTTTTGAGGTTAATTGAAAGGGTGCATATCCTCTCGTTAGCAATTTAATCCAAGTTCAAGTGAGCATCAAAAAGGAGGAAGAAGCATCACTGTTTGCTTCACAAAAGACATTAAATTAATTGCAAATGGAGGGGGGATGTAAGATTAGTGAAGCACCTGATTCGGCCAAATGGGTGTGTCGGCATCTTACTAAATCAAATGGGAGAGGCATGAGCATCACGTGGCAGTATTGGCTTCATCTCTAAAGTCAACATCCATCATTGGACGGTGCGGCTGCCCCAACCTCGCTCTTTGTGAAGAGGAAAAAACTATGGTCTGCCTACTGAATCTAGTACCTACCAAGTATATTCCTTGGATAATTGGATGGGGCAGCAACGCTCCAAGGGTCACACTTGAATCCAGCCAATCTAAACATGGTCTTCTCTTAAAATAGACAGGCACAAAAATGAAAACCATAAGTTAGGCAGAGCCTAACAGACATTGACAGACAGGGCATCATTTTTTTTTTCAATTTTTTAATTGTATTAATTTAAGTTTCAGGATCAAACAACATATCTCCAATTATTTGAGTTAAAAAAAATCAACATGATTGGTGTTATCTACCATAGAAGGCAGGGCAATATGCATGTCCAACAGATTTCGGATCTTGCAGTTTCTTTACCCTTTACAGGACAAGACTCAGATAAAATTCTTTTTGACATTTCTCTCAAATTTCCTCAATTTCTTTATCCTCGCAATGAAAAAAGTGGTTCAACCCTTTTAGAGACGAGAAATGATCCTGTCTTTTGCTACTAAAAATACATTAATTGGGTCGTAACTGGTACTTTAGTTTGGGTTTTAGTCCTTGGCAAGATTTTCCTTGAATGGGCTAAGGCAAGCTGATAAGGTATAAACTAAAGCTGTTTCAATAAGGCATCCTTGATTTTGGGTTACAACACAACATCAACTCCAGGAACACATCGAAATGTTACTCAGGGGTGCAAGCTAATTGTGTTGCAGTTGATTGAGCCCTCGTGATGACAGGTGCCATATGCTTTTCGCTTTCGTAATTTCCATTTTTAGTCAAGGGAATTCAGCGGTTGTCCGATGGATATTCCTTCGAATTGGCTTCCTCTGGCACGGCATTTGATGAGGTTGAAATGGTTAGAGCTACCCTCCCTTAGCTCTTCTGCGCAATTTTTCAGTCAGTTTAATTGTACTACTGATGACTGGATCAATATCACTACAAGCACTCCGTGAACGCTTTGGCATTTAATCAGTAGATGCAATTGCAACACGGGGAGCCATGTCAGATGTGAACTTGTTAGCTAGACTTGAGAAGATGACAGTTGACATGGAGCTCACAAGTGCACATTTTCTTGAAAAAATCTTTGATGGCTCCAGATTCCATCGACTTGTTGAACACTAAAAGGAAGAGTTGAAGCTCGCATTGTTTTATTGCTTTGCTTTGGTTATTCTATTATAGTATTGTTGTCTGTTTATGAATATTATGATCATATAGTGACAATTGTTATTCACTGCATGCGGTGCCCAAGCCCCATGCTTTGTAATTTCCTTCTGTTTTCAAAGCAGATCATTGCTATGAACTTGTGATGCATTGCCACCATATGCCCAAGAATTTAGTTTATAACAGTTGGCATCCATCAGTAAATCTGGATCAATATGTCTTTAGTTGCCATTTGAAATGGAATGATCAGAAATAGAAAAAAAAAGTTATTGAACAAATGAAAGAGTAAACTAAATTCAGAGCAGCATAGCCCAATTGGTTCGTTCATCTACTTAAAAATAGAACCATAAAAAAAAAAGTTATTGGACAAATGCAAGTGCAAGAAAAATAAATTCAAAATTTAATTAAATTAATTTATGTAATTATATTTAAAAGATGATATTTAATTAATTTGAGATTTAAATCTTTACGATCTCTTTTGCTACAATCTCCTTTATACCTAAAAAAATTAAAAAAAAAAACTCCGAAAAAAAGCTTTTATAAAACTACCCAATTCTTTAACTTCTTACGTGTGATTAGGAGTCAATAAAATCGTTCCATTTTCTTTTAAGGTTATAACTAGAAGGATGTTGTTAAAAGTTATATATGCAGTTTGAATAAACTTCTGGCGGAAAAACGTCAGGTCTGGTTGAGAGTCTCTAGCTCGCTCAAGACCTCCCGGCTGCTAAGAAACAAGCAACCTTTTAAAACGCGTTTCAACGAATTGTCCAGTTAAAATTCCTTCTGTGACGTCATTGAATATGGGGCCGTATAACATCGTTTCGATTAATAATCAAATTAACAATTATTAATCAAAAGTTCTTTTAACTGTTAATCAATTCGATTTATACAAAAATTACTTTTGATAGACTAAAATTATTTCAATTAATTTGATTGATTGAATTAATGGAACTTTAATTGTTTTATTGTCAATAAATTAAAATACATTTTGAAATATTAAATTTTTTAATTTTTATAATTCAAATAAGTATAATCATCCGATAAATATTTAAATATTAAATAAAGTAAAAATATATTCCTAAAAAGTCAAAAACTTTAAATACTCTAAATTTTACAACACATGTAAATGCATGTGAAATTTTATTTTCAAAATAAAAAATATAATAGTAAATGACAACTCTATAAAATAGAGTTATTTAGTCACATTTTATGTATTAAAATTAACTAAGTTTTAGAGATTTTTATTTAAATTTTATTAATTTTTAAATATTTTTAAATTAGTTTTATTTTTTTCTTTATGAATAAATTATATAATAATTTAGTATTTTCATACTTTTATAAGCTTAAAGCCCAAAAAAATTTTTAAAGTATGATAACACAATAAAAAACAGTGAACTCAACCAATAACTTTTAAAAATAAACTACTTATGTTACTTGCTTGTGAAAGCTTCTTCTTCCATGGTTTTAGCTATATTTATAAATAACACTTGTTAGGGTCATAGATTTTTAGACTTTCATCTTTATTTTTAGTCTAGTTTCAAAAAGGAAAGCAACCACCAAAGGAATTTAAGAAGCTAGAGAGGTTTTCGAGACTTGAAAATCAGACATCAAACCAATCTTATTTTTCTCGTTTTCTTTTTTTTGTTTAATCTGTCTTTTAATATTTTTGATGGTGAAATTCCTTGATTTTATATTTTCTTTATTTATCATAAATTAAATTAGTTTTTTCTAGGGTTTTAACGTAACTTATTAGATATTTTAGGTTATTTTATTATATTTTTGATCAATGATATTTAAGTTGTTTATTTAATTTTGTGCATATAGTGATAGCCAATTATTACATACTGATCAACGATATTTTTTTTATTGCCAATTATTATATACTGATCAACGATATTTTTTTTATCTTTCAAGTTGCTTGATAGCCAATTAGATTGATTTGGTAAACCCTAATAAACTTGGAAAAAAAAAGAATTCTGTATTTAGACATAAATTAAATATGTCTCATTTTCATTTATTGTGATGAATTAATTTACATGTTAGACAAAAATATTTGCGCATATCATATGTAATCAAATTGATTTGAATAGGAATATAGTAAATTTGTAAGAGAAATATATTTATAGGAATATCAGAAGATATTTATAAATAAATTAGAACTTTAATCTAACAATTTATTGTCATTACTCAAGTTAAAAGAGTGAAATAAATTCATATGAAGTATCGAGAGAAATTTTAATTATGGGCTTTTATCATTGATTATCTGCTTTTGTTTAGTTTTTTTAGTTTATAAATATTAATCGTTTGTTTGAATAAGATTAGGTTGTAATTTTAGTATTTAATGAAATTGGTAGCAATTCCTCATGGAATTGACACTCTACTTTTTCAGTATATTACTTATTACAATTTATGCACTTGCATGGTAAATCCGACAATAGGACACACAACATAAAAGGTAAACCCATGAATAACAAATGATAGTGGTTGATTGAGAAGTTAAAATACTATATCTTTTTTTGCATAATTAGTCTTTACATTGTCACTGGAGTGTAAAAACCCCATAAGCAAAGTTAGTCAATTGACATATATCATTTGAAGTATATTTGAAAAGAAATAACAAAAGAGACATGAGTCATCATAATAACCCTGCTTATGGAGTTTTTACACTGTATTGGCAATGTATAAGATAGTAATCCATCTTTTATTAATAAATTTACATAGATGGTTAGTTAGTTATGTGACATTAAAAGACATATATAATCTTAGTTTTATTTTTGCAATAAATTGATTTATTTATATTGATAAAAAATTGATTTTTTTGTTTTGGTAAATTCATAAGTTGAGTTGATGTCAATGCCACTTAACTTGTGGCACTAACTCAATCAAACATTATATAGCTAGATAAAGCTTAAAACATTTAATACAATTGAAAATGTAATACTGTACATTTCGGATATTTTGATTATTTTTAAATTTCAAATCGAATTTATTAATAATTGAAATTTTAAAAAATTTTATACTGATAATCGATCAAAATTTTTTTGATTAACTAGTTAAACAATGTATTTTTTAAAAGATATCTACGGCCTAGGCCACGGACCAAAAATTTTTAAAATTTCTTACCAAGCTCAAATCATGCTGGAAAACCTAAATCACAGTTTATAGTTTAACAAAATTTTATTTTTACACTAATATTTATATATTTTTATAATTAAATTTAAATAAAAATATATTTTTATTAAAAGACAGTTCAAACTAAATCAACTCTAATTATAAAAAAAATCGAAACTCGTAGACGAATTATGCACGCCCTTTAACTTTTTAAGTCCTTGCCCATTGACCCTGACGCACCATTATTTTCTTTCATGAAAACAGAAGCTCAAGTAGTTATAGGAGGTGGTTTAGCAAATACTTAATGACCAAGTCAACCAGAAAAGTAAATAAATAAATAAATAATAAAAAACAAAAGAAAAATAATTAACAATTGTATTTCATATAGAAACTAATATATATTTTATAGAGAATCTTTTAAATTAACAAAAAATTATAGTTATCCATTAAACTTTTAAATTGAAATATTAAATTTTTTTACTAATGATAAGATTTTTTTCCCTTTATACTTAAAGAATTTAAATTTCATTAAGAAAAATTATCTGATATATCATTAGTGGAGTTTGTTTTTTAACTCTATAAGCAGGGTTAATACGCTGCCACATATCTCATTTATTTATTTTTTATAAATATACAAAAAGAAAATGTGATAAATTTTTAACCTCGCTTGCAGAGTTAAAAAAACTCCACCTCAGTGTACCAAAAAATTATCTTTTCATTAAAAGACTTTTATTAAATAAATATATTTGTTTAATAATAAATAAAAAAGTTACATTTTACATTAAATTGCTTTATTGTCAAAATCATAATTTTTCATTATTAACTTTAAAAAGTATAAATCTATTTAATAAAGAAAAAAGAGTTAAACATATATTAATTTTTCTATTTTTATTTTAAAATTTACATTAATATTAAAAATAACAAAATTTTATCACAAATACATAAAACAATGAAAATTCTCGTGTGACACATATGATAACATATACTGGTATATATAAAAACATGGATGTAGAGAATTTTTTTAATTTGCAAAAAGAGTCATTGTTATTCACTAAAATTTTAAATTGTCAGTGTAAATTATTTTAATATTAATAAAACTTATCCAATTTATAAGTGAAAATTTTAATTTTATTAAAATAATTTTTAAATTGAATTATTGGATAATAAATAAAAAAGAGTTAAAGTTTACATTAAATTATCTTATTTCAAAGTTTTAATTTTTTTATTAATCTTGTAAGTAAATAAATTTATTTGATAAATAAAAGAGGTAAAACTTATATTAATTTCTTACCTTCAAACTTTTAATTTTACATTCATATTTCAAATAAAAACTTTTATATTAATTTGATAAAATTTGTGCGTAAAACAAATTTTATATGTTAATTCAAAATTTTTAATGAACATTTTATTAATTTTATTTATTTGTAAATACTGCAATATGATAAAAAATTCATAAAACAATTAAAATTCACATGACACAACTACTAGTAAATATAAGTAATGCAATATCATGTATAAATAATTATGTTTATTTATTCATATTTTTCATATAATTTTATATTTAAATATATTTTGCTTAATCTAATTAATTTTTTAAAAATATTTTTACATGATTGTATTCGCATTCAAATACAATTATCTTTTTTCAATTCTTTTTTGTCAAAAATATTCATTTCTTAATTATTATTGTTTCAACTTAAACATCAATGCAAATATATCTTTATCCATTAAGTCAATAAACTTTCTATCATCATTTTCAAAATCACTTTCTGTTCGACACTTAAAGGACCAATGCTATTGTTTAAGAGAAAACAATTATTCACAAAAATGATAGAACAAATTTAATTTTCTCTTCCAATTACAGAGGTCACTAAGTTATGTCGACTTTTATTATAAAATGTTAAATACTTATTTTATATCCTATGTTCTCAATAAAAATCAAGTACAAATATGGTTAGATATTTTATTTTATTAGTATATTCTAAGTGTTATAATTGTATTTGAGGTGCAATATAAAAAAAACTCCTTTACTGCCATTTATAAGTGCCAATATAAGTTTAGAAAACTGTTGCTATAGACATTGTCGATAGTTTATTGACTGCCGGGTGACCACTGGCTAGGCAACTGCTGGTGAAGAGTTTCTGGTGGGTCTCACCGATAGTGTCAAGAATTTTATTGCATTCACCGGCACTACAGGAAATGGGATTTTTAGTGACGTTTTTCTAAAAACTTTTAGAATGTAGCTAAGCTACTTGGATAAAACAACGCGAAAATCTTAACATGGCAATGTTTTTAAGGGCTTTTAGTGGCATTTAGAAGCACTACAATAAGGGCGAAAAATTTTAATTACATAGGACTTTTAGTAGTGTTTAGTCTATAAACACTACTAAAATTCAATGCTTTTAGCGACTTTTTAACGAAAGAACATCACTAAAGGTCGTGCCCTTTAGCGGCATGCATTTCTTCTAAAAAAACAGCTAAAAGGCACACTCTTTAGCAACATTTATGCATAAAACGTCACTAAGGTTCAAAGATTTTATGGTTTATATAAGGTTTTTAGCCGCGTTTGTGTTTTTAAAACGCCGCTAAATGTCCAAAATTATAATTAGCATATTCTAAAGATATAGTTTCATTTGATTTTTCTATACAATTGTTATTAAAATTTAACCTTTAAATGACAAAAATTAGAGAAAACAATATGAGAAATAAAATTATACTTGTAAACACCTAATTTCATCAAGCCCTTTCTTTGATAGCTCGGGATATCTAAGACCGAGAGCGGGAAAGCTGTCCCAATAGGAATAGGCCTCCTCTATGTAGAGTAGGCCTTTTTAAGACCTACTTGGTCATATTAAGATAATTGCTCATGCGCGATCAAAAAATTACAATTCTAGGGTTCATAGGAAACAAAACCTGGATAAAAGATGAACGTTTGAAAGGAAAAAAATAGCTTTTAAATTTAGTTTTTGGCATTGTGAAATTTATTTTTAAATATGATATCACAATCAAATGTCCATTTAAAGTTTTTTTCAAAGCATTTTCTCAAGTTTTTCAAGCTTTACAAGTTGTATATTTAGAAATATTTTTATTATGTTCATCTTCTCTATTTTTCATTCATTTTCTCTTTCTTTTATGAGCTTGATGATCCTAAGTTTTGCTTAGGTGAACACTTGTGCTCTTGGTTTTCAAATCATGTTAGAAGGCCAAGTGATCTGCTATGAATAAAATATATATATTTTAGTTACAAACCTTTTGATTTCCACCAAAAAATAAAAATTTTAAACTAAATTCTTTTTTTTTTTTAAATATGTTCATATATTTTTCTTGTCATTTTCATTCTAATTCTTCATGAATAATGTCGTAATATGTTTCATGATACATGCATGCGTTTTAAATTATGTTGTGACTAATCTTTGTTGGTGTATACCCTTGAATCAATTGGACATAGGATACACAGTTAATTAACTATATACATGTTACTATTTTATGGTGACAAAGGTTTTCCTTCACGTTAGTGGCTT
Organism: Adansonia madagascariensis; assembly: GCA_038381835.1. Taxonomy (NCBI): domain Eukaryota; kingdom Viridiplantae; phylum Streptophyta; class Magnoliopsida; order Malvales; family Malvaceae; genus Adansonia; species Adansonia madagascariensis. The sequence goes on from JBBYHL010312675.1 coordinate 45,985, forward strand.
GATTGACTATCATGCACACACTGATTGGATGAAGCCTTTGAGACACAACAACCTTGCAAAGATAGTAAACAATTACGCTGATGAGATCCTCTGAATCAAAGCTATGTTTCTAGTCATCGTATTGTCAAAATAGGGCATTGATAACGCACAAAGACTAGTATATGCTAAGCTTCAATGCATTGATGCATGCCACTCTTTGATCTCATAGAAGTCGAAGTATATGGGATACTTAAGGATAGCATATACGTACTTGTCAAGTTCACTAAACATGGCTTATATGGCAACTCCATTTGGCATTAGTCACTCAAGTGTCTATAGAATATGTTTTCATGTGCCAATCATCTAAATAGTCATTAGACTTATGATGCAAGATCATCTCATATGAAGAGTGTTAGAATTAGATTTATTATGAAAGGGTCCATAATAGATAAACACTAAATAAGGGTATGTTAGGTATGACATGATCCATATGGTAGGTGGATGAGTGATCTAAAAGGGATTCATCAGTTTCAGTGATGTTGGAGACATACCTCGAATGATCTTGACTAAGGTTAATTGGATTAAAGTCTTTAGCTAGAGCATATTGAATTATGAGGAATAATTCCTTAGAGATTCGTGATCGTTAACCTTGAGTTGCAAGATCTAACATGGATTGAAGCATGAGTAGACACTACACCATGCTCATGCTCATGCTCATTTCGGGATATATGGTGAAAGGACCTTATTACACTTTTAGGTTAGTTACTGAAAGGTTTTGATGAGATCACATTGATTCTTTAACATTTGGGTGGTCATGATGGGTTGCTAGATCCTGCTCTTGACCTATGAACATGATCAATGAGATTAATTATTTTCATTGCCAACATGTTGGGAACCTAATGGGTCATACATAATAGGATGATATTGTTGGATTAAAATTAAGATTTAATTAAGTTTGACTTAATTAAATAGAAAGTGATTAGTTGGAGGATTTAATTGAAAATTTCAATTAAGAATTAATTTAAGACAAAAAATTTAGATTTTGTGAAATCTAAGATTTTGTTTTCTTTTAAGAAATAGTAGATAAGATTGTTTTATTTGGATAATCTCTAAATTGTGACATGCTATGTTTAGATAGATAATATCTAAATTAATAAATTACATGGTGGATATGTCCTAGTTGAAGTCCTTTGATAATCTTATCAAAATATTAATTATTTAGATAATTAATATTAATAAGATTATTATTAAATTAAACTTGTTTTAATTTAGTTATGAATTTTATTTAGATTAATCATAAAGGGATAATTAGCTTTTATTTATCTTAATTTAATTATGTGATAGTTAAATAAGATAAATTAAACTATTTATTTGATAAATAAAAGAGATTAATTTAGATAAAATCTCTAAGGAAACCTAATTTAGCTAAATAATCTATGGTGCACTAAGCCAGAATTGTATCTAGATTCATGGTGCATTAACCGAATTCCCTACACCCCATTTCACATGCTAGGTTTGGCAACCATAGTTAGGAGAGTTGGAATCAAAGTGAAATTGCTTAAGGTGAAAGAGTTTCACTTAGATAAGAAGTTTGTTTTTTTATCACAACTCTTCTAGAGAGTTTTATGCAATTCGACTAAGTAACAAAAAAACCAAAGTGTGTGGATGGCTAAATGTTTTTAGTTTTGAGAAGAAATTGTTTTCTCTAGTTCTCTTAAGTGCTACCATCTTGAAGAAAAAAACCACCATTGTTGCCACCTATAATTCCTCCTCCCTTACGTATTCTTCTTTTTTCTTTGAAGAAAACACCATCCCATAATTGTTCTTAGATCGTGTGAAGGAAAAACTAGTTCATGATCATCTTCTAGTTTAGACTTGTTGAGTCTTCTGGCTAGAATAGGAGAATAATTGATCCTTTGAGAAGGCTTCCATTATTATCAGTCTGGATTATTGTTAGAGGGAAGACAATTGTGTTGCTTGTGACCTTATATATCCAATTAGACACCAAGCTGCCTATTTTTAGTTTTCCTTTAAATTGGATATAAATCTAAATTATGATATATGAGAGTTAGCTAATCCCTTTACAGATGATTGATTTAATTTTATTAAATATGATTTTAATCTATTACATGACAATTCCCTCCTAAACATCTACAGGGATGTTTGGCTATTTCTTTTTTTTCCCTGCGTATCTATACTATTTTATAAAGTTTTAAGCATTATCATTGCATGAGGATGGGCTTTACCAAGAACACAAATTCCCAGCAATCTTTTACTTGTGCTGTGATTTATTTTTTGTTATAAATATTGATAATACTACATGTTCATAGATCATTTTATTTTATTTTATTTTTTATTATTCATTTTATTTACTTTCATGATAATGCCACATGATCTATGCCATGCTAATGTATAAATATTCATGATATATTTGATTCATGAGATCCAAGTTATTGAGTTTTAGTTAAGCATCTTAGCTTTAATTGTTAAAATGACGCATTAGTGGAAACAATTTTCTTCTACTTTTTTCACTTGGCTAAATCTTAAAGGGAAGGTTTTATGATTTTTTTGACTTTTTTTAAGGTTATTTGATGTGCTATAGTGTTAATTTAAATATTTAAGGCCATTTAATAATTTTGAGAAATGTAAGGACCAAAAAGTAAAATTGAAAGAATTTTTCCAAGGCCATTCATGCTTGGTTGAATGCTTTAACCACTTGGAGTGCATTTTGTGCATTTTAGACATGTTTAGAAGCATTTCATGGATTTTTAAATCATGTAAAGATTAAATTGATAATTTAAGAAGTTTAGGGGCCATTTAGCAATGTCTTGCATTTTAGGGCTATTTAGTTCATCTCTTACATGAAATTAACCACCTAGGATATTTTGAACATTTTAGATGCATTTCTTGCATTTTAGGTCATTTAGGGACTAAATTGTAAATTTAAAAAGTTTAAGGACCCATTAGTAATTATTTATTTGTCTCAAGTTATTCATTTAGGGTATTAGGATCATTTTATATTATTACCAAGTTCTTTAGAGTCACAGGAATACTTTTATGTTGAAGGTGTACTTCAGAGGTAGGTTAATCGTTTCATGTTATTAATGAGTCTTTAAAGTTGTTCAATACTTTTATGTTGAAGGTATATTTTAAGAGGTATTTTGGTAATTTTACCTCAGAATTGAGTCTTTTAAGGTTATTAGGATAATTTAATGTCAAAGTGTACTTTTAGGATAGATTAATTATTTCGTATCATTATCAAGTTTTTTAGGGTTGCTGGGATACTTTCATGTCAAAGGTATATCTTTAGAGGTATTTTCGTAATTTTACCTAAGACCCAAGTCTTTGAGGGTCACTAGGATACTTTAATGTCGATGATGTACCTCGAAGATAAGTTAGTCATTTCATATCAAGTCTTTTAGTTTTTATTGGGATACTTTAATGTCATAGGTATACTTTAGAAAGTGTTTAGTGATTTTATCTAGATATGAGTCTATTAGGGTTATCGGGATACTTTCATGTCAAAGGTATACTTAAGGGACATTTTGGTCTCTTTGACCAAATCTGAGTCTTTTAAGTTTAATTTTGTACTTTCCATTAAAACCAAATCTCAGAACAAGTCTTTAATATTTTTTATAAAACTAAAATTTTTAAAATTCATGCAATGTCTTCGAGTTAAAATAGTACGTGGAATGTTTCCTAGCATATGGGAGGGGTTTCACTGATTATTTTAATAATGAGATGCTCGTTTCAAAAAAAGTAAAATTAAAATTTTTTTGAGTATCACGAAACAAAATTTCATATTTCACCAGCTTTATTAGGTGAGGTACGAATGACATATTGATTTTAAAAAAAATTAAAAACCTAATTTTCTCAAATAGATAAATTTGGTCTAGGAAAAATTTGAAAAGTAGGAATCATAATTAAATACTAGATACCGAAATCAAATAAAAATTAAGATTTAAGTTAACATGTAATTAAAGGTACCAATTTCTAAGTGTTATGAGAGGGATCGATCCTTACTCGTGATTGTAATCGACTCTCGAACCCTTTCACGTGATCTCTAGTTAACATAAATCTTGGAGTTCATTTTCAATAGTTTCATAATCATCAAGCAACGAACTTTGGTAGGTGACCAATCTCACCTAACTAAAATAGATTGGTGGCAACTCCAAGACACATGGTCATTTTGTAATGACTATTTAAAGTTAAGTCAAGTGAGCACTTCATCTCGACGACTCGATCCCTAAATAGGCATAAAAAAATTAAAAAAAAAAAGATTAACCGGCTTTTAAGTATGGCGAGTCAAGATCGCTTTCCCGCCAGTTGTGACAATATCATATATTTAATAAAAATGTTCATATAACTATTATGTTTCTTAAAACTCAAAAATAGATATCCATACAATTTAAACTAATACCTACGTTAAAAACATTAACAGTTGAAGGAGTGATACTAAAAGTGTTAGTCTTAGTGTAAGCCCTATAAGCCAATCAGATTTACTTTTAACATGCTAGTTTTTAGTCGTTTCATGTAAAATACATTATCATTAGATTAATGCAATTAGATTTTTCTTTATCCATATGACTATATTATAGTAATTGTTATTTATGACATAAAAATAAAGCCCATGAAACACATTGGCTATGCTAGAAATTGTAAAGAGTTATAATTATGAGATCTTTAACCATCAAATCCATGTTTCTAAATCATTCTTGGTCATCGTATTGTCAAGATGGGACATTGACAATGCAGAAAGACTAGCATATGTTAAGCCTCATGCATATTATGCTTGCAATTGATCTTATAAGTTGAAGTATAAAGATACTAGAGGATAATATATGGGTTCTTGTTATAGTAACAAGTTTGTTGAACATGACTCGCTAGGAGAGTTCCATTCGGTATTTCACTCAAGTATTTACGAAAATACTCTCATGTTTCAGTAGTGTAAGTAATCCTTAGACTTGTGAGACTAGGTCACCTTGTATGTGAATTATCATACTAGAGATCATCACGATCATGTCCACTTTGATGGATGCCATAGGTAGGGTGGTTTTGGGTATGTTATGAAGGATACTAAAGGTAGATGAGTAGTCTAGGGAGGACATATCACCCAAGTGATATGAGGGAATATATCTTATTTATTCCTAGCCTGTGTTAACCCAAAATCTTTGGCCAAGGCAATACTAATTATAGCATTAACACATAGGGGCTGTAGAACTAATATGAAATTACCTAAGAGTAGACACTACACCATGCTCTTATCTTTTTCGGGATATATGATGAAAGGGTCGAATTACACTAACATACTATATGTTGAAAGGCTTGTCAAACCATATTGACTCTCTTGGCGTTTGGGTGGCCATGATACATCGGATGCTACTCATGGTTTATAAATATAAATATTCTTGATTAAATTAATTTATATTTATTTCCAACATGTAAGGCCTAATGTGTCACACATAAAGGTGATTTTATGACATTAAAATGGGTTTAGGTTAAATAGCAGAGAAATTCTTCTCTGAGGGACTTAATTAAAAAGTTTAATTAATCAAAGGGTTTAAGTGCAATTAAACCAAACCTTAATTATGCCTTCAACCTAACTACATATTTGTACTGTTTTGTCATCCCTAATAGTGTTAATATATTTTTTTGCCCTTTTTCATGATTTTTGCTGCAAGCATACATTGAAGAGAAAATTGTTTTCTTGTTCTCCATTTTTAACCAAAAAAGGAGCTTGGATCAGGAAAATGTTTATGAAATCTAAGTGGCTAACATGACTCTTGGCAAAATACAATCCCTATCCTTTGATAGATTTTGATATTATTTTAATTTAATTTTTTTCACTGCGTAATTTAATAATTGTTATTAATTTATTTTTATATTAATTTTGAGCATGATTTAAATTCTAACAGGAAAAAAAATTTTCGCAACATATTTGATGTCATATGTTAATCCTATTAAAAAATAGTAAGCATCAATATATGTGAAATTATGTTAAAAATTGAGAAAAATTTAAGCTAAGATAATATACTACTGGATATGGCAGATCTTTGGGAACTTCTACATCATTAAATTTATTAGCGACTTAAACTGTGATTGTAGTTGTTGATATTTTCTTCCATCTTTATCTCTCTCAGCTCTTATTTCATCACTCTGTCATTGCATCTCTTTTCTCACCTTTTGAACTTCGTTTACAAATTGGCTTTGTGAAAAAGTATACCTTTGAGAACTGCATCCATAGTAGCTAGACGATGTTGGGTGTAATAAAGCATCTTGAACCTATCCATTGCTTTCTTTTCTAGTAACTTTCATGAAAATTTGATTCTCCACATCATGCATGTTCATTGAATTCTCTAATGGTGCAGTAGCTTCATACTCAGCAATTTTTTTCCTTTATTTTTTGTTGCAACTTGCCCTTGCCCTAATGGCAAGATGGGATGCGCTTGACTTAAAAATAAGATCCCTTGCTAGGGATTTTATTAGTATGATAGTGTGAGAGAAAAAGCATGCTTCTCATAACTCGAGTGGGGAGACTATCAAATGAATCAGGTGTCTGACCAGTGTCTAACAGCCACCATAAAGTAGCCAAAAATTTGGATTTTCCATTAATCATTTGGGTTAGGTATGACCAGATGCCTATTAAGATTGGTATCTCAAGTTAAGAAATTTAGAGATTCAATTTTATAGCCCACATGTTCTAAAGTTCATTTGGAAGGTTTGGGATTTGTTTATACATGGCCTTTGGGCATATAATAACTCGATCTTGAATTTTCTCGATCTTCGTTATGTCACTAAATGTGTATAATCCCCTTTTTGTGATGCATGAATTTTTTGAAGAAAAAAGGTAAATTCAGTTTTTGTAAAAAGAATTTAATACCATTACATATCTTGGGGGGATGGTGATACATAAGGTTAAAATATTTTGGGATTTAATTTAAAAAGGGCATTCTATATCGAGCACTAGAGGGATATCAGTAGAAGCATTGCCTCGATAATTTGAAAAAGATTTAATTAAATATGTGAATGCACAAATTGTCATCAACAAAGGAAATATGTTAGTAAATCATAAAGAAATATAATGAGCATTTCATAAAATAAACACATAAAAACATGTAAAGGAGGGACGGTCAGATGTATCTTGTAATTGTCCCAGTTATTTTAGAAATAATTAAATTAACAATTTTAAGATGCATTCAGACTCATTGGTCACTTAAGGTGTGAAAATCAAGATTTTGGTTGGAAATTTCAAGGTGATTTAGGCGAGAGAAAAGCTCAATTTTTGTAGGAATTTTAACAGGCGAGGTTGAAAGATCCATGTGCAAGGGAAAATTAGGTAATTTTGAAAAAAAAAATAGTTTTTTGGATATGTCTTTTCAAAGGATGGATTTGAAAATTAAGATCGATAATTTAAATAAAGGATAAAATTAATTAAAATTTTTTTTGAAGGCGTTTGGCCCTAACTTGAGCCTTGTGGGACTCGAATGCCTTGAAAAGGGAATTTGAAGAAAATCTATTAATTTTACTTAATGCTGAAAATAGGAGACAACATCATGCTATCCAACTTCTTGAAAATTTTTTAACTAATCTGAGGTCTTAAGTGGAAAATGAGGTACTATTGGAAAGGTAACTTGATAAGGATTAATATAAATATTCCAAAAATCTCAAAAAATTTCTTTCTAGGAGGAAATAATTTTTGAACTTAAGTTTGGTTTGGCATTGACAGCACGTGCTAGGGAAACGGTGCAATAAACTTTGAAAAATCATCATGTAGTCATTTGGAATCGTTTAATCACAAACTATCTTTCTGAAAAGAGAATTTCATGCACTTTTTAGGAAAAATATTTATAAATACTAAAAAAATTATCTGGTGGGCCAAAGTGGCCCGAGCAGTACGCTAATGCTGATTCCTGTGGTTTCAAATAGTAAAGATTCAAAAAATCATAACTCTCTCATCCGAGCACCTTTAGGGACAAATAAAATATTGTTGGAAAGGTAATCCAATGTCCTTTAGGTAAAAATACCATAAAATTCAAGAAAAATTGCCTAAAGTTCAAAAACTAATTTGCAATTTGGATTTACAATGCCACTAGTATTGAAATAGTGGAGTTTTTGGGTTTTGGGTTTCTTATACATGTGTCAAGGCATGGGATACACGAATGTCTGACAACTAGGGTTTATGACACATGAATCATGAATCCATCCAATGTTTTGAGGAGTTGGACGCATGCACAACTTGTTATCCATTCCATCGAGTCACCACATAAAGGCTTAACACCAAAACATGTTATCAAGTAGAAGCTGAGAACAAGTTTTATTTTGCCTTATTAGGCCATGGATCTAAACATAAACGCTTGATTTTTTCCCAAGATAATAAGATTGGTTTGTTGGAAAATCTTAGGCCAACATGAATCTAATTTTTTTGAGATTATGTGAGCTTAACTTGGGGAGGTTCTGTAAAAAACAAAGCATGGTAGCAAACGCCAAAGAAAGAGGCATCAATGAAGCATTTTCTTAATCATGTAGAACATCTAAACATGGCATATAATGGCAAAAATGTGTTGGAGCATTAACAAGGTAAATTTTTTTTAAGGAAAACATGCTAGCAAGACAACATTTTTTCAAGGAACACATGGCCTCTAATAGTAAAAATGTGCTGGAGCACTAATAAGGAAAAATTTTCTTAATAGGCATTCAAAGACACGCTTATAATGACATGGAAGATGATATGAACATGGAGTGAGCTATTTTTATGTCATAAAGAACATTGTAGAAGATTTTGCAAAACTAAAAATAATATCATTAAGCAAACATAGAACACTATCAAGTTTTAAAAAGCATTATAACATCTTGAAATATTAATGCATCATTATGAATTAAGCATAGATGATGGAAAAGATGTTATGGATCAATGTAACAGTGGCTATTTTAAAATAAGGTAAGAAAAATATGATTTTTAAGTATTCAAGCAACATCAACAAATCATTCAAACAACATAAACTCAATATACCATCAAAACAAACTCAAATATGCATGTTTTCCAAAGAAGGTCATGGCTTAATGGATATTGGTTAGCTAAAATGACATGAAGTATGTTTGATGCAGATAAATAAGGTTGAAAAGGTAGAAAATATACTAACAAAAGCCTATAAAAATCCTCTGCTTCTCTATTAACTTTAAGTTCTAATTTTTGTTTTCCTATAGTTTTTTGTTTTTTGGTTTTCTTAGCTTACTTTTCTCTCCTATACTTCTTATAAATGAGTAAGAAATAGTGGTGAAGAGGAGCTTTTTTGTAGTAGTTTGGATCGAGAGGAGTTTGGAGGGGAGGATAAGTGGGAAAAGAAAGTTTTTAGGAGAGATTAGAGGGCTGCCAAGGAGACTTGCAAAACCATCAAGTTTTTTTAGAAAATATGATCTAGATGTAATTTTTTTGCTCATCCAAATTTGGTTCTTTATAATCAAATGCTCAGCTAATGTTTTTGAGCCAAAGCAAAGGTATTTTTGACTTTTTCACTTGTACAGTTAAGCTGCTTTTGGTACTATGGTCAGTTGTCTTTATTTTTATTGGCTCTACTAGCAAAAGTGGTAGAGCAGATTGCTTCATGCAGCCTGCAAATTGACAAAACCCAATTTTGCCCTTAAATAAGCTATGTTTTCCATGAAAATATCATAGTTCCTAGTCAATTTAGCCCTAAAATTTAATTAAGTCGAATTCTAGTCCAATGATAAGGCCTTATGAATTTGAGTGACTTGGAATAAAAAGTATAATCAGACTTATGTTTCGAATCAATATTGTGTGAGGGAAAAATGGCATGAGTTAAGCAAAAATGCCCAGTGTATATTGTATCGATATATGTGGGTAAAAACCTAGATGTTTCGATACAATCACTTATTTATCGATACATTTGACCAAGAATCAAGTTTTAGCTACTACAAAGCCTTGTATCGAGCATTTACCAAATGTATCAATACATTAGTAAATGTATCATGCCCATTTATATTGATACAACTTAGACTTTTTGCACTTGGTTATGTGCCACATTGTATCGATACCTTAAGGCCATGTGTCAATATAATCATGAAAAAATGTGAATTTTGCTCACTTTGGCTCTTTGAACACCTTACCTAAGTCAAGAATGATAGGAAATGGATTCATGCTTGCTTGTTTGAGATTTGGTGATGCTTTAAAACACCTACATTGAGGCTCGAACAAAATTAAGTGTGTATAGCTACCCTCTTTGACTATTTTTGAGTATCAAAACAAGGAAAATAATGATAGATACCATTTTGTCTAAGTGGAATGATGCCATTTGAGTGCCTGCAATAAATAAACGTAGTTATAATTTTAGCGTGATGGATATGGTATTGTGTCGATGATTTTAACTAATAAAATAATCTAAGAAGATGTTTCTAAGTTTGACTTCCTTGTTGGATTTTAGGTTTTTTAGGGCTTGACCTTCCTAAAGAGCTACTAGCTGATGTAGACTTAGACTTAATAGGTGCCCAACTCTTTATGGACTAACTTGATAAATGTATAGCTCTTTGTGGACTGACTTGATGGGCATACAGCTCTTTGTGGACTGACTTGATAGTTACCTAGCTTTTTGTAGGCTAACTTGATAGGCGTTCAGCTCTTTATGGACTAACTCAATAGATGCATAACTCTTTGTAGACTAACTCGATAGGCATCCAGCTCTTTGTGGACTAACTTGATAGGTGTCGCACTCTTTATGCTCTTTGTGGACTAAATCAATAGTCATACAGCTCTTTGTGGACTGACTCTTTTGGTAGCTAATTCTTCTTAGACTAACTTGATAGACATCCAGCTTTTTATGGACTTAGGTTGGTTGACTTTAGAGACCTTACCTAGATGACTCTTTGATTTATAAACTTGCAAGATTAGGAATTCTTACTTGGAGTTCCTTAGGGCTTTTGGAATTAGAGGTCTATACCTAGAGGCATTTTTTCTTAGTTTGGGACTTTAGAGTTAAGAGTCTGTGCTTGAGAGATTGTTAACTATTTCACAAATGGTGCATGATGATGCAAATGCATGCTTGAATGATACAAATTAAAGATTAAAAAACTAAATCCGACAATCGATTGTGGCGATTTTAATTACTTTCCCATCTAAGAGTCCCATCAATTATCCTCTTGGCTCAGGGATTTTCTAATATTGCCCTTGAGATCGAGAGGTTCTGAGTGTTTCAAATTGTTTCAAAGGGTATTAGTGGCTCGTGACTTATGAAGGAGGGTTCCTAAGTTTGAATGGCTCATGTTTGTGATTTTTTTGTTAACTGGGTTTGGTTTACGAGATCCATGGACTTATTTTTTAGTTTGATTCAGAGGGTTGTTCCAATAGTCTAGGTTGACCAATAAGGATTTTTGAGTGTTGACACCAGAAGTTAGAAATGCAACATGGGATGTAGGTATGGCAGAAAAGGAATTAAAAAAGAAACAAGTAATTGTATTCATTCAAAAAAATAAAGTACAACTCAAGAAAAATTTTGAGATATACAAAAGAGTTAAGGGATAAATATTCTGGGCAATAAAGGCCTCTGATGCTAGTAACATGAATTTTTCATTGTGTGCTTTTATAGACTTTTCTTGAGTGATCGATTTTTCAGTATTAACTGATCTTTGATGCATCCTTTGGATTGCCCTATGATATAATGGTTGCCTTGAGCTTGGGTAGACATCGCCTTTATTTCTCCAAGCTAGGTTTTATTTAAGGCCATGTTTAGTAGTCTTGGATAGGTTAGGATCTATGAATGTGGTCAAGATACAATTTGTTGGTTAAGTTTGTGTAACAGATATGCTTGGGTTACTTAAGTCCCCCTTTTGGTTTTCAACTTAAGCAAGTTTGATTACTAGGATGCCCTCTTAGGTTTTTAACTAACATTTTCTCCCCCCCAATTTTTTGTTGTTTTTTAAGATCATAGAACGCTTTCTTGTGTTTTCATCCTAAAATCCCTTTTAAGTATAGTACTTCTTTACCCCATCTGCATTCACTAGGTTTGGTAAGCCACTACTATTCTTTTTAGTAAGAATCAAGGTTTTCCTAGAAAAATTCTATTTCACTACAGCAAAACAAATTAGATGACATAACATAATTTTAAAATTTTTAAAAAACGGATCATACTAGATTGTGTTGTCATATAAAACAAAACACCATAATCAATTACCTAGGTGTAGATCTGCAGATGTCGTTTAAGAATTCTTAGAGTAAATCCGTGTGAAAACTTCAACCAACTAGCCTTCTTCCCTATCTCCAATTCTCGAATGGTAAAGTGTATGGGCACTTTTTATCTTGTTTAATTCCAAACTGATATGACTTGATCCTCTTTCAGTACGACCTTGTGCCAGTAAGTTTAAAATCATGATATATTGTGACAAAAAACCCTAACATGGTGCTAAAATCTTAATCTAAAACCTATAAGGTCACCTTATTTTTAATTTTAATTAAAATAGTTCTTTTAGCACCTCTTTAAAACCCTAGTGGCTATCTAGCCTAGTGTGGCTATGAGCCTAAAATTCGGCCAAGCCCTAATGTGCCCATTCATTGTTTTGGCTCATTATATTTTAAGGAGTTTAAGCTATTTAATCTGAATACTTAATATAATTCTGATTAAACGATTAGTTTTATTTAATCAGATAATTTTCTATAACTCCTATTCTAATTCGAAATAAAATCATGACAATTTTATTCTAATAAAATAATTATGTAATAATCATCAAAATAAAATTAAATATATTAAAATAATTAATTTAATCACAAATTAAAATAAATAAAATAATTATTCTTAATTTATTTAGAATATTATTCATATTTAATTCAAAAATAAATATTTAAACAAGATTTTATAGATATTAAATTAATTATATAAATAATTATTTTTTCCATATCTATTTAATTCAAATTAATTTCTAATTTTATCAAAAGATAAATATAATTAATTTAAATTACTAATTCTTGTCTTAAATAAATATTTAATCAAATTAAATATATATTCTAAATAAGTAAGAGAAAAAATTATTTTTTATTATTTATTGAAGAAACGCTTGTACCCTTAAAAAAGTGTATTTGGTGCACCATTTCAACGAATTGAGAATCTTTTGACTTTGGTATTCTGATTAATAACCATTCATTAAGGAATTGTGTTGAGCTAGTGGTGGGACCAATTGAATATATATAATTGAGCTCTAATAATCTATGTATTAATTATTCTATACCAAATAAATAATCGCCTAATTATTAATCTTAGTGTCATATCACTAAAGAACTGAGACTACACTCTTAATCATATATGATGTTATGTAAGCTTTATAAATAGCCTTTTAGTCCAATGACCTTCATCTATGTAATACCCTCATATGATATTTGTGATCAATGTTGACACCCTATTTTGTATAGGCCATCATCCAAGGCATATAGGGTCATTATTCAAGGCTTTATTGAGTCCATTCAGATAAGCACGAGTTAGTCGTCCATCATTCCCAGATAAAGTGAGGCATCCAGGAGTTGAAGATGCATGAAATACATACTTACATGAGTAAGTATTGATATATAACCTTTAGGTATCGATGTAAGGCTTTCCGTCATTCAAATAACGAAAAACCAGTTTTTGTATCAATACCAGATGCCATGTATTGATACAAGAGGCCTTTTTATTGACACAAAGTTATATTGAAGATAAAATTACTATTTTGGCCAATCAGTATCAATAAAAGGAGTAACAGTATCAACCAAGCTCCAGGTATCGATATCAGCTTTATAGTACTGATACATTGAACAAAAATTTGCTCCATATATCAATAGATGAAGGATAATATTGATACCTTGGCAAAAATTTGTTCTAAGTATCAATACAAGAAGCAATCATTTCGATACATAAGGCAAAATTTGCCTATTTCATGCCATTTTCACATCTTTTCACTGTGACATTAAAACATGAATTTGGTCACAAATTTGGCTAAAAAAAATCCAATCTTAGACATAACTAAAAAATCATATGGACTTCATTTTTGGGCTTAAACGTTGGTTTTTAACATTTTTGAGTAGTCCATTAAGCTTATCACAAGGGCATTTCATGCTATAATGTGGATAGATGAAAGGCAATCTTGATCTTACTCACTGTTCCAACCGATGCATGGTTTGTTTCTACTACCAAGGATGTACATCAACCAATGAAATTCTGAAAGGTTACTCCTGGTACAATGAGTCACCATATTATCTCCCTTAAAATAGCCTACCTTTGCTAGGTTTCTGATGGCTAAGATTAAATCCCATGTAAAATATGTTATGCCTAGCCAAAGGACCTTAGACACATTTTACATCAGTCTCCATACTTAGAAAATATTCCATTCCCGTAACTCCTCCATCAACCCTCTAGAAACCCTTTTAAAACCTTTTATTTCTCACATTTCTCTTCCCAAACTTCCTCCCTTTTGATACTACAACCATAAGCTCCTTCTTTTCATTCCCTTCTTGCTCATCCATAGCAAAGGAAAGAAAAAATGAGGCATAAGATCATAAGCTTCTCTGTTCAGGACTACCAATAAGGCTTAAAAGCTTTAGGGTATATTCTTTATCCTTGTTTCCTTTTTTTACTTATATTTGCAATTTCATTAATCTAGTGAGCTTTAATATGTTGACCATGACCTCATCTTAAGATTTCTCATGCACTTTGTGGCATTGAATAAGGTAGACTTTTGGGATTCATTAACCCCTCTATCATGTTTCTTTATTTCTATGTGTTTGGTTCATTTTGGTGGCATGTTTTGATGTTGTCGTGAAATTCCAGCAAGTTGTTCTTCATTGTCTAAGCATGTCTACATCATTTCCATGGCATATTCTTGATGTCATTTGTTGGACTAACATTTCCATGCATTCTTATGCTTATCTCCTCACATATTATCATCATTTTCATGCTTAAATGTCATTTCTACTTACTTGAATATGCTTCCCATGTTTATTGTAATCAACATCATATTTAGTTCATCCTATGTTTTCCAAAATGCTTGTTTGTTGTTTGTTATAAATATGTTTTTCAAAACTCCCAAGGCAATGTTAACCTTAATCAATGAGGATTAACATGGACTTAAGGTTTTTTATTCATTGGTAATCCAATCTCAGGGTTAAATCAAGCTTTCATGTCTGGATTCATGGTTAAAAAAGATTTAAAAAATTTTTGATTTCCAAATAAAATAGCCTTTCTACTTGTTTTAAAGTGTTTTACCTTAATCTTTTTACCTAAAGTCTTTGTGTTTGTGACACGGTCAATGGGCTGTTCCATTGTCACAAACTACTTTAGGATTGTGTAAAAAAGCTCATGAAGCCCATGTCACTCTTTCCTTTCTATCACGGACATTTTGATGTCCAAGGCCCGAGGTTACTCCTATGAAATTGAAAAATTGAAACGTTCCCTTATTTTTGCTTTGATAACACATAGTCATGAGTTAAAAAATAATTTTTAGACCTTAAAGTCATGAATATTGTGATATTTTCCCTAAAAGAGCATCAAATTACCTATCCAACGGTATCCTGTTTGCCCTCGGATCATTTCGAATGAAGAGTTATGATTTTTTAAACTAATGTTTTCTAGAGACCTTAGAATCAGCAATTCGTATTCTATTTGGCCATTTCACACCACCTAAGATTTTTTTTTGAATTTTGAAAATATTTTTCCTAAAAATTTCATGAAATTCCCTTTCTAGATAAGTACCATTTGCTATTTAACTATTCTATATGAGTCTGGAATGATTTTCAAAGTTTGCCACACCCTTTCCCCTGCATGTGCTATCAAGGTCGCATAGACCTAACTTCAAAATTTATTTCCACCTGGAGAGCATTTTCAGAGATTTTTGGATTATCTTAAAATTAACCCTTATAGAGTTGCCTTTCTAATGGTATCTCGCCCAACTCTTGGAACCTTCGAATTTTCACGGAATAAAATAAAAAAAAGGGATAGCATGGTGTTGTCCCCTATTTTTGGACTTAGGAAAAATTACACTAAATTCCCCAAAACATCTTTTTAAGGCACGCGAAGGCCTTAAAATGCATTCAATTAATTCCTTATGGAGTCGAGTGTCATAAAACATGTCCCTAAGGCTTAGATCAAAACCTAAAAAATTCTTTATTTTGGTCTTTTATTTCAATTGCCGAATTTAATTCAAAATTTAATCTTTTTAATAAAAAATGTTTTCACTCTCCAAACTTACTAAAATTTCTACCTTTGGGGATACTCTAACCTTATGCTCCAAGGGGATACGCCATTCTTGCTTTTTACAAACTTCATTCAACTTTCAAAAAGTATCACTATAATTTTCATTATTGGGATACTTCAACCCTACTTTTCACTTAAAAAATTTGAATTTCTCTCTCCTAGACATCCTAGGCCTTTTAGTCAAAAAACTTTTTTCTATATCTTAAATGACCACCAAGTCCAAACGCATCTCAAAATTGTCATTCCAATTATTCCTCAATAATTGAAGATAATTACAAGATACATTTTGATCATCCCTCCTATTTATGCTTTTGTGTGCTTATTTTTATGCAACATTATTATATTCGTTTTTGTCTTATTAACATGTTTCCCTTCGTGGTGTCTATTTTGAATTCATATTTCCAAATTATTTTTGAGAAGTAAAAGGCAATGTTCTATATTGGTATCTCTCAGGTGCTTGATATGGAATATCCGATTTTAAAATTAAATTTGATGATCATTTTCATTAAAAATCTTTATGTTGCCCACATCTCTAAGGCGCATACATAATTAAATTTTTTACTTAAAACCTTGGTTTACAATTTTCACATAAATTCATTCATTAAAAGGGGATTCTATCAAAATAATGACAAGTCAAATTTGAGGAAATTGAAACCAACTTAAGACATGGCTGGCGGGTATTTATTTAGGGTGTCATAGGGTGCTCATCCTTCCCTGCGTGTAACAAACTCCTAAACCTTTCTGATGAATCTCTGGACCTCATAGACCTTGAATTTGATGTTTTGAGTTTCGTAACTTAGAATATCATTTTCAATAGGTATCCTATCATGCCTAGCCTAAAATGATTGGTGATGACTCTAAGTCTTCGGCCATTTTGTGGTGGCTATCCAAGACTAGTTGGACGAGTGATTCATTCGAAGGCCTTTCCCCTGGCCATCACCTTATGATGCCTAATTCAAATCTCGATTAACGAATAACCTAAAAGCAATTACCGACATTCTTTTTAAGTTACGCGCATCACTATCCAAGCAATTTGGGTAGGTGTTATGCCCAGATAAGAGTATGTTATGAGATTAGCAACTCTGCAGAGGACAAATTTGGAAAGTTAGACCTACTACTAGCTGTGTCTTGCTTAGTTCTCGATTTCCTTGGTTTTCGGTCATTACTTAACTATAATCCCCTTCCATTTTTGTCTACTAATCTTTTATTTATAATGATATTTGTCTTGATTCATCAAAGACTGTCTTATTCTCGAATGAGCATTGATTTGATAAGTATGGTAATAAAAGGTAAAGAAAACAGTTTGATTATTTCCTTGACACACTCTGTATATGAGCATTTGCATTAGATTCTCACTAAACTCCATGGTAGGATTGAGGCCTTAATTATTAGGTGTTGTGCCTAGATAAAAGTATGTTGTCAGATTGGCAACTTTGCTAAGGACAAATTTGGAAAGTTAGACCTACTACTAGCCGTGTCTTGCTTAGTTCTCGATTTCCTTGGTTTTTGGTATTACTTAACTATAATCCTTTTCCATTTTTGTCTATTAATCTTTTATTTGTTATGATTTTTGTCCTGATTCATTAGAGACTGTCTTGTTCTTGAATAAGTATCGATTTGATTAGTATGGTAATAAAAGGTAAAGAAAATGGTTTGATTATTTCCCTGACATGCACTGAGCATTTGCATTAGATTCTCACTAAACTCCATGGCGAGATTGAGGCCCTAATTATTAGGAGGATGTGAGCTATCTGCCTTCATGAGTAACCTTTCGCATAGGCATAGATAGATCTTCTAAGGTGTAAAGTACCTATGTTCTTGTAAGTAACCCTCTGCATTTGCATAGGGAAATAACCAGATTAAACCCATTCCACAAAGCCTATGATCGGCCTAAGATTGATATGCCTCAACTGTCTTTAGTGGATAGATGAATGATTTAGATACTAACTTTAGAGTTAACTCAAACCTATATAATGAGCTGTATAAGCCTAACCATGTTAAAAACATACCAAAATGCTACTAGAGTAACCTAAAAAATAGGAACACTTGAGGAAACTCTTCTTACCTTTATTACTATGTACCATAGTTATGTAGGATGATGAATGAACATTATCACTCGCGGTTGTCGTTTAAAGCCTTAACAGATGTCTCTCATCTCATTTTCTCATTAGAGCATGCCATTATACTATCCAATCGATGGTTAACCCTTATCAATAAGTGGGTGCTGACAAGCAAATCATATCACCTACAATGCCCTATATCAACCTCAAAAGAGTCATATCCAACCCGAATAAGCCATTATACTGTCCCAATAACGGTTTAATGCATACCATTGTAGATGATGATGAACAACCATCACTGTCTAACTAGTTAGTTTTAACCTTATGAGGTACCGTACACCTAAATAAGGGTAATTTTTAACATGACATGTCTGTATGCTACTTGTGTTTGCTTAGCTCTTCTTAATGTTTATAATTGTCATGTATGCCCATAGGCCTCATAACATCTATTGTTGGGGTAATTTTTTTATTCATCTTTGCTTTAATTTTTTTATGCTCTTATTTATTGTCATTTTTTTTGTTATTAACCTATTTTCTTGTTACTCTTTTGATTATTGCATCATCATTTTGTTATAATGATCACCATAGGACAATCGGCCAAAGGTTCAGTGTTTAGTAAGAGGTGTTTGTCATGAAGCAACAGTCTATCTCTGTTCTAAAATCTGGCCTACTGATATTTTACATTTAATTAGAAAATCTAGTCCCCACTGTTGATGAATATATAGTGTTACTTAACATTGAAATGGCCAAGTCTAGTAGGGTTTGTTGCAAAGTGTCACCAGCCTCACCTTTCAAGAAGAGATTAGTATAGATTCTTAGAGCCATATAATCATAAACTGAAGGCCATATGAAGACAAAAGGGAATAATGAGTGCATTTCTTGGGCAAGTCTAAAAGAGACAATGGCAAATCTCACTGATCCAAAGAAAATTTAGAATATCTATGCCTTAAAAATATATGGACAAATCATATTCCTGAAAATGTTGGGCTATGTAGAGGTGGTAGTTACAAATTTCTTCTCTTGACTATGTTGTAATATCAACCCAACACCTATCATTATTGCTGAAACCATATGAGCCTTCAACTTCTACAAGAAAATGAGGACGGGTCGATTCATTGAATGTGCCCTCTTCTTCATATTTAGCTCATTAGTTATTTCCACATCAGAAAAAGAAAAATGTTGTATAATTTCTTTTTTAACTTTAGCCCTCTTTCCAAAGTCCTTGAGAAGGAGTTATCCCGAGAAAAGTTTGAGGAACAATAAATTTAAATACTTTAAAATTTACAAGGAGAAAAGGTTACATGGAATGCTCAATTTCGTTTAATTAGTCATGTATAGATGCAGAGACTATAGTTATGTGCTGCTTATGGGATTATGAAGAAGTACCACCTTTCCTTGTTTTGTGATAGTTTCAATGCTGACAATTCATCATATTCTTTCAAAACCTCAAGTACTAGGAACTCAAATATGATAAACCAAATATAAGTTGAAAGTCCAATCAGCTTTCCATGCTTGAAGGGAGGTTTAAGGTGCTGAGAGATACTAAAGAGCGAACAGCGTGACTCTGAGGTATGATGAGTGATTAATCCATCATATCAATAACACTTTATCGTTATCCGATATTAAGACATTTGAAGCTCTAGTAGACGAGCCTCCTTCTAAGATTAAATTGCTCAAATGTGAATTTGAATAAGGAAGGGCAGCTTTTGTCGCGAAAATCACCCGTTTAAAGGAGGAAAAAACCTAACCAAAAATAGATATATACCTCCAAGATGGAAAGATGAATCGAGTTATCAAAGAGAGATTTCTTCAAGGAGGCTCTCGAAAGTCTAATAAAAGATTGTGTGGCACTCTAAAACAGAAGTAAGAGCAAGTGTATTCATAAATCATCGATCGATTAGGAGGTAAAGCTTGCTACCCTCGATAATGAGTTGAATCAATAGATAAAAGAGGCTCATGACAATGAGTAAAAGCTCATAAATGTCCGTGCCTTTGTATTAACCTACCAAAGAAGGAATAGACGTATTGAACCTCAAGTGCGAGATTTGAAAGCAAACCGCATTGAGAATGAAGTCTTAGCATTCAAAATTCAAGACTTAGAGCAATCCTTGCAAATTTGTCAAAATCACATTGAGGAGTTAATGAGAGCCTCAGAGCAACATGAGTGAGAATGGCAACTAATGATTAATCAAGCATGTTAGAATTATCAGGATCACTAGCGTCACATTAAGGAGCAAATTCAAGTAGCTTAGGTAAAGGTGGATGACATGATTAAGATAGCCAAGTCCTTGAGGTGAGATATCATACCCATTGGAGACCGTGAACAAGAGTTGATGTATTTCTTGGAACATGTGATAGATAATGCAATTATGTTATATAATTTTGGATGGAACATGTGGTGTGTTTCTTAGAACATGTGATAGATAACGCAATTATGTTATATAATTTTTGATGCAATCACGTTTAATCAAACTCCTTTTTGTTGCTTTATGA
The DNA here is from genome assembly GCA_038381835.1 of Adansonia madagascariensis. Taxonomy (NCBI): domain Eukaryota; kingdom Viridiplantae; phylum Streptophyta; class Magnoliopsida; order Malvales; family Malvaceae; genus Adansonia; species Adansonia madagascariensis. The sequence goes on from JBBYHL010312675.1 coordinate 66,740, forward strand.
AAGACACAATTGGTGAAGTATCCTGCAATCCTTTTTGCATTTGCATAACTTAGTTCTTTTATTGTTTTATTCATTCATTCATTATCACTTATCACTATGATTGCATACTTATCATCATCTCATCAAGTAGAGTCATGACATATCATAAAAGCTTAATCGAACAATAATTCAAAGTGCAAGGTGCTTTAAAACATAGTGTCACCATATGCCCGACCTAATTTTCGAATCTCCTTTTGTCAAGATGTTCGGATGTCTCAAAATGCACTCTTTTAGTCTCCCTCACAACACCAACCCCTTTTGACTTAGATCAAGGTTAAAATACAAAAAAAAGGATCTCATATTAAAATTTTCATTAGTGGAGATACTCCAACTCTACTACTCAATGGGGATACTCCAACCCCTTTTTTAATCAAAATTTAAATTTTCTCCTTGTTCTTAAATGTTTTCCTAACTTTGGGGATACTCCAACCCTACTATTCTAAGGGGATACTCCAACCTCGTTTCTAAAAAAATAATAAAAATTTTGTCTTTATTCCTAACCATTTTCATAACTCTATTTTAGGGGACACTCTAACCCCACTTCTCTGAGGGGATACTCCAACCCCACTTTTACCTCAAAAACTTAAAATTTTCTCTCTTCCGGTTAAAATTAGTTTTCTAATGAGATTTACGAGGTAACGTTTCATGTTGGTATCTCTCTAGTGCCTACTACAAAACATCAAAATTTTAAAATCTAATCCGGATGTCATTTTCATAAAAAAAATCCCTATGTTCCTCACATCTCCGAGGTGCATAGGTGATCTAAATTTTCTTAATATAAACCCCAGATTTACATTTTCTAAAACTTCATGCATTAAAGAGGATTTTATCTAAATAAAGACCAAATGGAATCGATTTTATTGAGACCAATGTGAGATATAATTAGTAGGTTTTGATTTCGGGTGTTGTGGGGATGCTAGTCCTTCCCTGCACGTAACCAACTCTTGAGCCCAACCAATGAATCTCTGGACTTCGTAGACCTTGAAATTAGTGTTTCGAGTTTCATAACTCATAATATTGTTTTCAATAAGCATTCAATCTTGCTTAGCCTAAAATGATCGATGATGACTCCAAGTTTATGGCCACTTCATGGTGGCCATCCAGGTTTAGTTGGATGAATGACTCATTCGACGATCCCTATCCCCTTCATCTAATCGTGCCTAATCCAAATCCCAATCAAGGAATAGCTCAAAGGCTTGACCATAACCAACTATCATTGATCTTTAAGTCAAGCATGCTATGCCCTTTGGATCATCAGAAGTTTTAAAGGTCGGGCACGTAGTGACAGCTTGGCGACTCCACTGGGGACTATTTTAGAGAGTTAGGCCTATAACTAGCTATTTTTCACTCGGTTCTTGGTTTTTCAGTCTCTATAATTATTTAGATATAATTTGCTTTTATTTTTGCCTACTAATATCTATTCCTTATGTTTTTGTCCTATAATTGTTAGGGATTGTTCATGCCTAAATAAATATTAATTCGAATAAATATGATAATAACACACACCATGCACTTGCATTTGCACTAGATTCCTACCATACACCATGGTGTGGTTAATATCCTAATTATTAGGAGGAAGTGAGCCATCTGTCTTCATGAGTAACTCTCCTCATAGGCATGGCAAGACTTTCTGGGATGTAAACTACCTATGTCTCTTGTGAGTACCCCTCTATACTTGCATAGGGAAATACATCCATCGGATCGAACCTATTCCACCAAACTCATGATGGGCCTAGGATCGTGGTGCCTCGACTATTCTTACCAGATGAAGGAACAATTTGGATACCGAAATAGGCACCAACTTAAACCCATGTAGTGAACCCTTTAAGCTAAACCATGTTAAGCCATATCGGATGCTGCTAGAATAACTTGAAGATTAGGGCCACTCGATGAAACATTTCTTACCTTTACTCCTACATACCATTGGTTACGCGAGCAATGATGGGTGAACGTTGTCACCCGCATTTGCCTTTTTATTTTCATGATCATTCCTTTAGGATATGCTGTTATGTTCGACGACAAATCCTCTTTTATAAGTGGGTTAGTATAAGTGAATGCCATTACCTGTAATGCCATCTTGAAATAGTTGTATCTAACTAAGATAGGTCATCATGTTGCTCAGATAATAGCTTAGCATGTGTGGTGATGAACAAACATCACCGTTTAGATGGTTAGCCTTAATCCTGGTGAGGTATCATGTTACTTTGTGAAGAAAAATGTTAATACAAGTATGTCGGTATGCTACCTATTCAATGCCTTAACATTTGTGATCATCTTATTTGCCCCTAGGCATCGTACCGCCTATTCTTATGGCAAATTTTGGATTTCTTCCATTTCTTACCTTTTACCTATTATTTTGTATTGGTTATTAACTCATTCTTTCTTTGCTTTTCTTTTTCACCATGCATCATTTCATCATAATTACTGTCATCATGGGATAATTGGCTCTAATGGATCAGTGTTCACCAAGGGGCACCTGTCATGAAGTAACTATTCACTTTAGAGTTAAAACCTTTTGAAGAAGTTTGAGCATGGTCAGAATATCGATTGCGTGAAGATAGGGATGTTTTAAAATTGGGGCATGCTTCAATAGTGCATAAAAGGATCAAGATAGGATGCCATCAAAGTGATTGGCAAGATCTGAGGATTATATAGACTAATTAGGATAGTTCTAAAAGGGAATCATTCACTAAGAGATATAGAGATATCGCTCTTTTACTTCAAGTTCGTTTGGATGTTAGTTTGCTGCAAGTGGCCTCTCAATTTTGGAATTCAGCATACCGATGTTTCACTTTCAATCATAAAGACTTACTCTCCACTATTGATGAATACACTGTGTTACTCAACATTGAAAGGGCAAAGGTCAATAAGATATACTGTAAAGCGTTGAATCCTCTAACCTTCAAGAAAAGATTAGCTCAAATCCTCGGGTTAATAGAGTCTTAGATTAAGAGTAATATCAAAACAAAAGGGAACAGTGAATGCATCTCATAGGCCAGTTTAAGAGAAGCAATGGTGAGTACCGTTGATATCTAAAAAAATCCAAGATATCTACATTTTGGCAATATATGATCTGGTTATATTCCCAAAGACATTAGGCTATGTTAAAGCTACAGTAGCAGATGTCTTTTCTTGCTTATGCTGTAACATTAATCCCACATTGGCCATCCTTACCAAAACTATTTGAGCTTTTAATTTTCGTAAAAAAATGGGAATGGGCCCTATCATCAGACGTGCACCACTTTTTCACATTGGGCTCATTAGTTACTTTAGCCTGAAAGAAAGTAGGACGTCACACTACTTCTTCCTTAGCTTTAGCCCTATTTTTAAGGTACTTGAGAAGGAATGGCCTCAAGACAAATCTAAAGAGCAATAGGTCCAAAAGTTTTGGAGCCTCAAAGGGGAGGAGGTAACATAGAAGGCCTCTTGGTTTTTCCCACAAACAGTTATATACTAATACACAGATTATAGCTGTGTACTGCTTATGGGATTATGGGGAAGTAGTAGCTATGCCTCTCTTTTAGTTCTTCAACAATTCTAGTGTCGTCAATTCATCCTCTTCATCCAAGACTTAAAGTTATGGGATTTCGATTATGGTGAGCTTCATTACAAGTTGAAAGTCCAGCTAGCCTTTCAAGCATAGAAACAAACCTGTTGCATGGAGAGATATTGGAGAGGGAGTAGTATGACCTCCGAATATGATGAATGGAGGATCTGTCACATTAATGATGTTGTGCCCTTGTTTGGTATTGGGACATCACAAATGCCAGTTGATGAATTTCCCTCTCAGGTTGAATTGCTCAAGCGAGAGTTCGAACAAGAGAAGGAGACCTTTGCCAAGGAGATTACTCGATTAAAAAAGAAAAATAATTAATTGAAAATGGGTCTTTACCTCAGGGATGGCGAGATGAGCAGGGCTGTTAAGGAGAAAAACCACCTCAAGGAGGATTTTAAGAGCTTGAAAAAAGACTATGTGGCCCTTAACAAAGCAAGCAAGTCCTGAAGGCTTGAAATATCATAGACCGAGTAGAGGACAAAAATTACTACTCTCGAGAAGGAACTACACCAATGGAGAGAAGCTGCTAGGGCCAATAGGGAGAAGCTTGTTAGAGCCCAGGCTCTTACATCAACTTATCGAAGGAGGAATGAATGATTAGAGGTTCAAGTCTAGGACTTGAGAGCAAACTAGGCCAAAAATAGAGTTCTGACACTCAGAATCCAAGACTTAGAGCATTTTCTTCAAGCTCACCAAGACCAAGTCGACGCACTAGTGAGAGCCTCCGAATAGTAAGAGCAAGAATGATTTTAAGTGGTTGATCAGGCATACCAAAATCATCAAGACTATCATCGTTGTCTCTTAGAGCAAATCCAAGCAGCTTAGTTAGAGCCTGAGAACATGATGGATGTAGTCTGATCCCTGACACATGATATCTTGCCCACTAGAACACACAAGCAAGAGTTGTTGTATTTCTTGGACCATGTAATCAAACAATGTAACCGTGTTACGCATTTTCAAATGTAATCACATGTAATTAAGACATTTTGTTGCTTTAATGAAAGATGCTATTGGTGGAGTTATCCCT
>JBBYHL010312676.1:5957-18394 GCA_038381835.1 Adansonia madagascariensis
TTTTTCTTTTTTTTCTCTGTTTTACATTAGCAAGACCATTAAACACCCTAGTAGTAGCTTATTCATGTGTAAGCGGATCATTCATATTGATACTTTCTTCTTTTAATATAAAAAAATAATAGTCTGAAAATAAAAAAAATATAAATATAAATATTTAAATTTAAATTTTTAATTTATTAAATATTAACGAATTATATGTGCCAATCAAATTAATTTCTCAATTCGATCATTCGTATTGATTGAATGATAGAAACAATGCACTCATCCGCTTGACTAGTATCACTGGCCCCATTCTCCTTATATCCATCACTGTCTGGTTGAACCATTGGCGGGTTGTATTTATTGCCCATTGCCTCTCCCTCCCTCTCTCTCTCTCTCTCTCTCTCTCTCTCTATATATATATATATATATCATATTCTCCTTGTATTTATTGCCCATTGGCGGGTTGATATATATATATATATCATTTTCATAAACTTAGACAATATAATAAATAATATGAATATAATAAAATAATTAAAATATAATAAAAAATATTGTTACATAAAAAATTAATATAAATATGATATAAATATAAAAAATATTTTAAAATTTAGATAATGTAAATTATTAATGTATTAAAAATTTATATTACATATAAAATATCTTAAATAAAAAATAAAAAAATATAAATATAATAAAGATCCGTAAATAATTATATCTACACTTTAATGATTTAAGTTCGACTATTTTTCACTCTAAACGGAATAGTAATAATATGATATATGTATGCTAATGCTATGGAATGAAAAACTTAGTATAAACTTGAGAGAAATCAGAATTCAGCGTGCTCGAAGCAGGGCTCTATGATATTGAAGACTGATTAAACTTTTATTGTTTTAAGTCAAAACTTAAATAAGCTTTTTTTCAGTAATAAAAAATAATTTGTTCCTTAATAGAAGAACAAAAAGAAAAAGGTAAATGCAGAGATGGTGGGCTCATGGAAACAGTGAATTAAGTGGAATTATTTAAATATTTAAAAAATATATATTAACAAAGGTATAAATTTTTTTTATAGTATTATATGAACTTTTATATATATATTTTTGAAATGATTACTTTTTATATTTGTTGGGCTCAAAAGAATTATAGAAAATTATTATTTTATGCACTTAGGGTATTATTATTTTTGAAATATTCACTCGAATGAAAACCGTAAAATTTTATTAGTTCATAGAAGTTTTTACTATACAAATGTATGAATCCCACAAGACAAATGTGTGAAACAAGGTTTTGGTCAAAGTGGAAAGATTACGAAAAGCAATTCTTGTTCTTGGTTAGACAAAATTGCGAAGAAAAAGAGGAAAACCCTATACAATGAATTAATTGATGATTAAATTTGAAAATTCGTAGAAAAAGTTCATCATATTGTTTTCATTGATCTAAGATTGGTATAAAATGCTTTTCCTCAACTTCCGGGTCATTAGGATTGCAATTATTGAAAGTAATACAAAGCAAATGTTAATCAACGTTGGCTAAAAGTACTTTTTTTTTAATATATATACTAATTTTTTTAATTTAGCAAAAAAAATTGTATTAAATGAATTTTTTCGATAATAGTAATTAAATAAAGATTTCATTGTCAGATGTATATAGATACCAGTTAAAAATTATTTTATTATCATTTTTATTTTTTATTTAATATAATATTTTTTAAAAAATAAAAACATTAATTACATTTTTTTAATAAATATCAACTAGATACCAATTAATATTTCAAGTAAATATTCCCATTATTTATAAATACTAATTAATTGAACCATGAAATAATATTTGCATCGGTAATTTCAATATTTCTTGGATCAATCTACAAAATTAGATAAATAAATGGATTGTGTTCATTTGGTTATATGCCTATGTCTGCCAATTAAATTATAATTAAATGAAAATATAAATTGAAGTCTTGCCAAATTCAAGCAAGAGCTTCATATGTAATCATACTCTTAGATCTTCCTTGAATGGTTAAAAAGAATTTTTAAAGAAAAATTTAGTGGCATTTTGGTAATTCAAAGTTTTCGCCAAACATTGTTACGTAAACGCAGCTGTGTTCTATCTCTGTAAAACTGAAGAATGTTTTTTTTTTTTTTTTCCTTTCATTAAGATATTAAAAATAATAAATAATATAATAAACATATCAATGGAAAGAGGAGAAAAGAGAAACTGAATCATCTCCTACTGTTTTTTTTCCTTTTGATTATGCATAGAGAAAAGTGTCTAAAAAATTCCAAAAAAGTGAAGGAAAATGCAAGACAAAAAATGATCCAAGAACAGTAAGATACTATGCTGCCCATTACTTCACAGCCTGTAGAAAAAAAGCCTTGAAAATCAGTGAGAGAGCCGACAATTCAAAGATAATTCCGAGCATCCCATGTGGGATTCTTCCTTTTCTTTCCCCTCATCTGCTCTCTCTCTTAGTTGTTGTTGTCTTTGTTCGGTTCTTTCTTGCTCTGTATTTGTCTTTCCGATTTATCCCTCTTCTCATCGTCTCTGGTGTTGTGTGAGCCAGTTTTCCTGAGCTAAAAAAAGAAAATCCCTGTTCAAATTCCTCTTAGGCTTTCTGTTTTTTTTTTTTTTTTTTTTCAATATGTGGGAGTCAGAGACTGAATCTGTTAGAGGGAGAGAGTATGGAAATGGTGTTCTTAGCTCCAGTGAACATGGCGTCAAGACTGACGGGTTTGAGCTCAGGGGCCAGTCCTGGTATGCTTTCATGGACTTTATTTGATGATGTTTGATTTATTTTGTTAGTGGAACTATTTTTGGGTTTTTGTTTTTGGGGTTGCATGTGCAATAGTTTCCAGACTATATGTTAAAAAAAAAATAAAACAAACAAATTAAAATTATATGTATATATATATATATATATTGTTATCCTGTTGGAAAATATCTGAATTTGTTTCAAAATAAGAACTTTAACAGCAAAGTTTAGCTTCTGAAAATATTTTGTCTTTTCTGCAGGTACGTTGCTACTGATATTCCAAGTGACCTTCTAGTTCAAGTTGGAGATGTTAATTTTCACTTGCACAAGGTAGCTGTTGCTCTTTGCTTAGATGTTTGAAAATTCTTTTATTATTCTAAATTCAATTCAGTTGCTAAAAGCTGCTGGTCTGAAATCACATTTCTTAACTGTATTTTTCTCAACTTGGGGGAAAGTATCCCCTGCTTTCCCGTAGTGGAAAGCTGAATAGGCTTATATATGAGTCTCACAACCCAGAGCTGAACAAGATTGCTTTGGAAGATCTTCCTGGAGGACCCGAAGCGTTCGAGTTAGCAGCGAAATTCTGCTATGGAATTGCAGTGGATTTAACAGCGGGGAACATTTCTGGTTTACGATGTGCTGCTGAGTACCTTGAGATGACAGAGGACTTGGAAGAGGGCAATCTTATATTCAAAACCGAAGCATTTCTCAGTTACGTTGTCCTATCTTCCTGGAGAGACTCGATTCTTGTTCTGAAAAGTTGTGAGAAACTGTCACCATGGGCAGAAAACCTTCAGATTGTGCGAAGATGCAGTGAGTCGATAGCTTGGAAGGCTTGCGCCAATCCGAAAGGGATCAAATGGGCATATGCTGGGAAAACAACTAAAGTTTCTAGCCCCAAATGGAATGATTTGAAGGATTCAAGCCCCAGTAGAAGTCAGCCTGTCCCTCCCGATTGGTGGTTTGAAGATGTTTCAATCCTCAGGATTGATCACTTTGTAAGGGTTATTACCGCAATCAAGGTCAAAGGAATGAGATTCGATTTGATTGGGGCATCTATAATGCATTATGCAACCAAATGGCTTCCAGGTTTGATCAAAGATGGTCAGGGTCAGGGGCCAGCAGATGATATGAGCACCAGCAGCAATAGTAATAGCAGTGGCAGCAGTAGCTGGAAAGGTGGACTCCATATGATTGTAGCCGGAACTAAACAAGACACTCCATCCATTCAAGCCAAAGATCAACGGATGATAATCGAAAGTCTGATTAGCATAATTCCACCGCATAAAGACAGCGTTTCCTGCAGTTTTCTCCTTCGGCTTTTGAGGATGGCAAACATGTTGAAAGTGGCACCTGCTTTGGTAACCGAATTGGAGAAGCGGGTCGGGATGCAGTTCGAACAAGCTACACTGGCAGATCTTCTCATCCCTTCTTACAATAAAACTGAAACTATGTACGATGTGGACCTTGTTCAGAGACTCTTGGAGCATTTCCTGGTCCAAGAGCAGACAGAAAGTTCGAGCCCAAGTCGACAACCTTTTTCTGACAAACACATGTATGAAGGAACACAAAGAGGCAATAATCCGAATGCCAAAATGAGAGTTGCCAGGCTAGTTGATAGTTATCTTACAGAGGTTTCCAGAGAGAGAAACTTGTCTCTGACAAAGTTTCAGGTACTGGCAGAAGCTTTGCCTGACTCTGCAAGGACCTGTGATGATGGTCTTTATCGAGCAATCGATTCCTATCTTAAGGTAATTCCCTTTTCCTCCCCTTTTCTTCTATAATCATTCTATATGGATATGATAGAGACAAAACAAAAATTGAAATACAGCCTAAAATATTCACAATTATTACATAGCATATAAATTTATGGTTTTAAGCTGCTCTGCCCAAGATTTGATATGTTAGTCAATATTACAAGTTACAAATAAAAATTGCCGTAAATCTTGTAAATATTTGCAAGTAGTAATCCATATTGCAATGGCCATATAATTGAAATCAAACGACCGCTTCAGGCAGTTGTAGCAAATTGACAGCATTGATTGAATGCTTTTTCCAGGTGAACCAATGTGTACATGCCAATTAGTAACCATGCAAACATGTCCTATTATGCACTTTTTCTTCCTTGTGTTTGAAAGTTTCCGTTCTCGAATAAGCATTTATTAGTGTTTGAGGCTTTAGCAATAGTTGTTGTTGTTATTGTTATTATTATTATTATTATTATTTTAAGATTGACGTTTCTGTTGGAGTCGAGATGAATTTTACTTTTGTCTGGAATTCTCATTCACAGGCCCATCCAACGCTCTCTGAGCATGAAAGGAAGCGACTCTGCCGTGTCATGGACTGCCAAAAACTCTCCATTGATGCATGCATGCATGCTGCTCAAAACGAAAGGCTCCCACTGCGAGTTGTGGTGCAGGTGCTCTTCTCAGAGCAAGTGAAAATAAGCAACGCATTGGCCAACAGCACCCTCAAAGATCCTGCAGAAACTCAATACCAGCCATTGATACCGAACCATAAGACATTACTCGAAGCCACGCCACAATCATTCCAAGAAGGGTGGGCAGCTGCTAAGAAGGATATCAACACGCTCAAGTTCGAGCTGGAGAGCGTGAAGGCTAAGTACCTCGAGCTCCAAAACGACATGGAGAACTTGCAACGACAGTTTGATAAGATGTCGAAGCAGAAACAGACATCCGCATGGGCCAGCGGATGGAAGAAACTTAGCAAACTCACGAAGATGACAGCCATAGAAAACCACGACGTCGGACCGCAAATGTCAACTGCAGCAGAACAGACCAGAAAGGCACCTAGAAGATGGCGAAACTCAATTTCATAAAAGGCGAAATGGTCCAAAGGAAAAAAAAAAGAAAAAAAAAAGAAAAAGATAACAAGAATTCTGTAGAACTAATGATAGAAGGAGGTGCCTCACCTCTACATTCCATCCTGTTTGCTGCTTTTTTTTCTCTTAGTCTAAAATTTTTTAGGAACTTCAGTAATTACCTTGAAAAAGAGAAAAAGAAAAACCCACCATGAAACAAAAACTTAAACTTGTCTTTCTATGTTTTGTTTGGTGCCATAATTGTTCTGTAATTCTCAATTTAGTCCGCTTGGTTTTTCCAAGAAAACTAGTGTTAATTGCCCTAAGTAAATGAACATCAAATATAGACAGTGCCAAATCAAACATAGAATATCATGGATAAAGGAGAACAAACATATCAGACAATCAACTACCAATAATTTTTTTTTTTTCATTCAGAGAGACAAGGATATCATCAACTACCAATAATTTTATCATGTATTGCATGCAGAGATAAGGATATGGTGCTTGCTGTATGAATTAGACCAAAAGCAGAATATCACATGGAGAGATATTTCTGATTAGACAGAAATCACGCATAAAAGAATCACCAAAAAAAAAAACTGCTAACGCGACTGGTTGAAAGGCAAAAAAAGAAAAAAAAAGTCCCTAAAAAGCACATTTCTAAATTTTTATGAAATTCTGTCATTTTTGTCCTGGTAACGTCATCGTTCAAAGTTGGTTCTAAGCTTCTAAATACAACATAAAATACTAAAGTAACCAAGAGAGAGATAGTAAGAATTCATGGACTTAGGTAAAAGCCACCATTTCTGTGTCAGATATTTTCTGCAACAATGAATGAAGGTCCTTTTTTAGACTTGCTATTACTGCTGAAGATGACTTGTCTATAGCTTATAGCAGCAGCTTATAAGCAACTTAATCTTCTTTACCACGAGGAACAAATCATCAGGATTATAGCATTCTAATAATTCGCATTTTTGTTCACATCATTTTTTATACGCTCTATCAAAAGCCACAAATTTCAAACTCGTCTCCCAAATCCTGTTATCTTTGATTGAGACTTGTCGAGAACATAAATTAGAATTATGACTTTTGGCAGTTCCTCAGTCCTGACAGTATTCACCTAAATTAGACAAAGGTAGCTCTCCAACAATTGAAGAATCACAATAAAATCTTGTTCTTTTACCCCCTTTGGAATCACTCGCACACATGCAAACAAACATGAACAAATATGACAACGAGAACGACAGTAACTTCGGCAGAGAACAAGGAAAACAACAATTTTTGTCTTACTATATGAGGTGATCCCACATCAATTTTTTTTTACCCAAAATTAAACAAGTTTCTACATTTTATACCTACTTTCACTTCAATGAAGAATCGTTTTATTTTATTTATTATTTATTATTCTCCCCTTTTTTCAAGTGTTTTTCATGTTTTGTATTTGATCATATATCTTGGAATGTCCACAAACATTGCATGCATGGTGCACCCTTTATTTAATCAAAATATCAACACCTAAGGCTAGCCTGGTTTTTCAAAAGTGGGCATATCTTGAAGTTTCTAAGGAGGTGGGAGACAAAACCTATCTAAACCTACAGTTTAGCCAAATTAGAAAAAGCGAAGATGCATTGAACCAAATCGCTCAAAAAGTCCACTCTTTCATTCAAAAGCGTGCCCCATTGTTAGTTGCAAAGTTACTTCCAACTCAAAGTGAGTGATTTTGGGTTGAAGATTTTGGATATCCTGGAATTTTTATGTTTGTTTTTATCGCTTGGGCACCCAGCACGATTGTCATATCATTTGAATTTTTTTTCTTTTTTGGGGACAATAGAGCTTCCAACCAGCAATAAAGAATGGGAAATCAAATGACAATAAGACCTAAGTATTTCAATATCTTTAAGTAACATTGCATGCTTCACACACAACTCCCACTACAAATAAATGATATACCTTGTTTCTTCTTTTTCTTTTCTTATTTTTTCCCCACTAGAATTCATGAATTATTTTTTTCCACTAGAACTCATGAATTAATATGATTCATTTGAATATGATTAATATATGTATTATATTTGTATTTAAGATTTTCAAATATTTTTGGTTGATTTAGGCATACATTTTGTTTAATTATTGTTATACCTATATTCACACTAAACCTATTCGTGGATTGCATCTAGACATATATTTTATCTGATTAAGGCCAACCTAGTTTGGCTTGAATCATTGTTTAATTAATCAAAATATTTTTATATTTAAATTTAATCATAAAAATATATAAACATTAAGATAACAATGACTTTTAATAGTAAAACAAGCCGACAAGCATTGGATAAGCCATTTGAAAAAAGAAAAAAAAATAATCAAATTATGGCTTAACTATGGATACCTCTAATTCATATGACTGACACCAAAAAAAAAATAATAAAAAACGCAAAACATGGCACATTCACGAGTTAACAGTCTACTTCATTGCCATTGTTTACGTTAATACCATAGTAGGACACTAGATTTCTGTCCACCTTTAGATCATGGCGACCAAACGCACATTGAACTTAAAAAAATTGCACATATAATATTCAAAATTTAAATATTACACGTATAAATATTCGAATTTCAAATGTCTTTTAAAAATATTACATGAATAAAGGCGGCTAACTCCGGATTTCTACCCTCATTGTTTTCAGCTTGACGAGAGGGGAACAAAAAAACTAAAAAGAAGGATTGCTAAGGTAGATCCGCACGAGATCATAATGTCAACAACTATTAAATAGTAGCCATCATTAACGTGTGTTCATATTATTCATTTGTCCAGCGAAACATGATATCATTTGCTCCCTTTCACAGGCAAACAACCCATTATAAAAGAACATGATCTTGATTAGCTTGCTAAGAACAAGACTTGAAGAACGACAAAAAAAATAAAAAAGAAGAGTAGCTTGGAAGTTGAAACATGAGGTTTTTATGCACTTGTTAAAGGACTAAATGGTATTGTTGCCAAATATTCATTTCTGGGAACTAAAGAAATCACAACATAATATTGTCACATTGAAACATGCTATTGAAAATGATAGTACAGCATACATAGTTGGAGCTCAAACTCAACTGGTCATGCTCCAATTATTAGTACACACATCATCAAAAACAAAAAAAGAAACCGCAAAGCCAGAAAGTTCACACGCAAGGAAGGACTATGGTCACACATGATAAACACACATTACTTGTACAAGAACCAGAGCTTTTCTAGAAACACTCGCATTTAAAAAAGCCAAACTTTTTTGCTGCATGATTTGATCAAAGATGGACCCCCGAAATAAAGGGAAAAACAAAATATGCTTCTCTCCATGCATGTACATCTTCACCCTGGAACCCTTGTCTTCATACTTGTAGGAGAGATTAAAAAAATACAAACGTGTTGTGTTTTCAAGGTAATAAGAGAGGACAAACCATGAAATCAGGAGCAAGGTAAGCAGTGGGACCCCCAAGTTTACCTAACGCGCATGCACTATAAATCCATGGAGGGCTCTCAACACTTCAAGAAAAAAGAAAGGGGGGGCCTCGTTTTACAGCACATAGCACCACTAGCAGCCTCACCATGCGTTTCAAAAGCCTTGGTGACTTTTACTCCTAATAAATCCCGAGGAAAAGCTAAAAGAGATAATCATTTCAGGTCAACAAACAAAACCCCATTTTTTACCTTCACCTCCTTTAAGCAAAAGAGATAATAGCATACCTTTAACTTGCATCGCCACCTTTATTGGTCCATTATACACAGAATTGGGAAATACCGCTCCTTGAGAAAGTAAAAGATGACAAATCGGACGACCCCACAGAGCTAAAGCCAGTTTAGTGATTTCAAATTCATCAATCATTCAGGCTAAGAATTATTATTATTATTTTTTTTTCGTCCTTCTTTTTCCCACCACTTAGCCAACAGATTACTACTAAGGAAGGAGTGCAACTTAGTCGTGGTTCACTCCTAAAGTCTTGGCTTCGAGCTTTAAAGACTTCAAGTAAGCTATAGATTCATCAAGGACCAACAATGGATTCTTTCCCTTTGCACCAGGTATTATGCTCTCGAGAATTTTTAATGTCAAGTGAATCTTATCCTTCTTTGACTGTTCGTTAAGTAAAGTTTCCTCTCTCTGATTCTGTCCAACAGCGTAGCTTAATTCTGCGTCACTATCATAGTCATGAGAGCCTTCCAATTTCACTGAACAAGCAGCATCCACCATTATCGATTGCTTATGCCCACCATTCGGTAGTTTTTGCCTTTTGTTCGGACCATTAGAGCTAACAACTTCCTCCATTATATCATAAGCATGGTCTTGATCCTGATAGTTTCGCTTAATTCCAATTGGAGAGTGATCGGTGCTCATTACTTCATCATCATCATCATCATCATGATAGTCATCATTCTCATCATCAGAGTAGAGTAAAGCATTGAGTTCTTCAGTGTCTTCATGCATCTCACTCTCTTCAACACTCAAATGGTTCTCATCATATTCCTCTTGTAAAGCTGGTGGTGTTGGAGTAAGAGGATTTGTTTTAACTCCTTGCCCTTCATGAAAATCAAGACAAGAAGCTAGCTCCGTGATGCCATTCGTTGCATACTGAGATGGAGGGTGAACAGATCCATAAATTAACCTTGTCTGACTCCCTGACCGATCAAAAATTACCAATCCTTTCTGCAAGGAGCCAGAGACTAAATTAGCTGTAGCCCTGCCATTTTGCCCCTTAGCAATCGTGAACTGCTGTTCATGGAGATATGAACCTGGAGAGGGCAATGAAGTGAACGGCTGAAGCAACTCGTGAGGATGATATTTTTGTTCTGTTTTTAAAACAGAAATATCAGCAGACCCTGGCATTGCAATATTTGCAGGAAGCACATGAATGCCAGGATTTGTACAGGGAACCAGGGACCCTGGCACCAACATAGTCCCAGAAAACATGTGAATGCTGGGATTTCTACATACAGGCAAGCATTGTGGCTGCCCAGGCTCCAATGATGTGCTCATGCAACTTAACTTGGGCGGTTGCCAAGAAGAATGCTGTGGGAATAACCAAGGGTTGTTGGTTGGAACCATCCAACTAGAACAAACTCCTGCAGATTACAAATAAGAAATAATTTCTTTAATCACAGGGAATGAACCAACAAACTAGTAACAATGAAAAGCAAGATGCAGTGAGTGGTAACAACATACCGGGAGATGGACAATGGTCAGTCTTGTATTTTCAATTTTTTTAACGCTTCTTTAATGAACAAATGTTGAAAAGGAAAAACTTTACAAATTCCAGCTTGATAATATACCACAGATATGGAGTCAATCTACGTGACAGGTTTAAGCAAATGACGAAAGTACTCAGCCTGGAAAACAGCAACATTGACAGGATATCAATTTAAAACAGCCATTTATAAATATTATCAATAAAAAGAATTAATTGGAGCAATAGTTAAATGAAGGAAAAAGGAATTAAATGAAACTAAAATTTAACTAACCTGGCAATCCTCCATTGGTTGAAAGCATGCAATTACTCTAACTACAATTGTTGGTTTTCCAGCAGTCCCACTTTCATATTTTAAAGCTCGAAATCTCGTTTGACTAGCTGCTTGGCACACCATAACTACTTTTTCCCTTGGATTAAAGATTAAAGACTCCTAATAATATAGGATGAGAACAGAAACAAATAACCAAATAACAAAGCAAACCAGATTCACCCAGGTATAAGACCAATAAGTGATCTAACTAGTACTTAACAAAGGGTTCAAGATCAAGAAACTGGCAGAAGGATCTCAAATTATAACCAGTACTTAACTTTCGACCTTTCTAACTGATCCTATATTGATCACTAAAAAAGACAAAAAAATGGGTAGATCCCATGGATGATTGAGCAGAGAACAGCTAGCTGATAGAAAATTAAGGTAAAGTTGAAAAAGACGTAAATTTTACAAAATAACTCTGCAGTATAAATTCAAGCGCACAACTTTGCGAAACACATCAACCATGAAACTGAACCAAGGCATGCTGCTTCCCTTCTATGTTTCACCAAATTATCCGCAGCTTCTATGTTCTTATTTGTACACAACCAGATATTTTCTGCAAAAAGAAAAGGTATCATTAGAACACAACGGTAAGTGTGACTGCAAGAATAAAAAATATAAGGTACAAATAAGGAAGTCAAAAACAAGATAATCCACTCATTTTAAGAGATATGGCAAGAAACTGGTCAATAATGCTAATATAAAATAAATTAAAAAAAAAATAATAAGGAATACGCTTGATGCATCTTCTTTCTTAAAACACAAATGTTTGTTACATACAAATGCCAATTTCATTTCTCAGATCAGCATTAACAATCATAAAAGATTTTGGTTCTCATATACTGATGTATGCACCAAGCAATACTTAATTCTAGAATTAAATGTAATTATGGGAAATAAAAGAAACTTGTAAACCAAACAAATAAAAAGGAAGCAAAATTTCTTAGTAATGTTCGTTGTTTTTAGAAAAAAAAAAAAAAAAAAAAAAAAAAAAAAGAAAACAAAACTTAAACATTTCCAATGTTCAAACAGAGTTTGTTATATAATCTAAGAACATAGAATTAAAATTTTGTGGAAAATGAAAAATCATAGTTTCAGTTCCTTTTGTTTCTGTATGCTTTCTCAGCAACTAAAAAGAGCATATAAAAGAACCCAATAAAAAAGAACAAGTAGAAACCCCAAAGAGAAGGGTACTAAGTAAAGTGATAAAGTCATAAAAGCCAAACTCTCAACTCAGTATTTTTTCCCTTAATTCTTCAAAAATGTTCTTAACACTTAAAAAAAGAGGAGAAGGACATAAGCAACATAAAACTGGAACATACTAATAAGAACTTTTGAAAAAA
>JBBYHL010313652.1:11184-23580 GCA_038381835.1 Adansonia madagascariensis
CATAGTTGGTACTTCCTCATAACCCAATGAGTGTTACACAATTGTAATCCCCACATCTATACATGATAGTTTATGGTGAGAACCAAGCAGCCTTCCATGTCACTTCATCCCCGTTGAGATTCTAAAATTTCTGGATCCTTTGTTTCTCAGACTTTTTGTGAAGTTATTCCTTCTTGAGGACTTTTGAGATCGGACTAAAGTCAGAGAAGAAATTGTATGGCCTCTTCTTTTTTCGGGGCAAAAGTGGCTAACAAGCCACAGGTAAAGCATAGGTGCACAACCAATGAAACATCTTGTCCTCATTTTCTTGCAAAAATTAAGGGCTCAAATGGTTTCAGAGATGATAGTAGGCATAGGGTTAATGTTACAACACAATCAAGAAATGAGATCCGTCACCACTGCTTTGACATAACCTAGCATCTTCGAGAAAATGACTAGGCCATATATCGCCAAAGCGAATATATCTTGCATTTTTTGTAGGTTGGCGGTATTTGCCATTACTTCTTTCAAACTAGCCCATGAAATGCACTCACCGTTTCTCTTCTTCTTGATGTGACATCAATCCATGCCACGGGTGCACTGAAAATCTGGGCTAATTTTTTCTTAAAAGTTGAGGGTTTAATAATGCCTTGCAATATATTCTATCGGTCTTGGCCCTCTCAATGTTGAGCAGTGACATATATTTCTCTACAGTGGGGGTCAAATCCTTATGGTTAAAGGTAAAACATTGATATACGAGGTTCCAAAATTGGGCAGCAGCCTGCAGATATTAACATCCAAATGGACCTGAAGTAAAAGGGCAATGTCCTCATATCTCTTCGTGAATGATTGCTTCTTAGTACTATCCCAATTGGTCCATTTATATTTTAGATCTTGCCAGTCATTCTGATGATACCCTATTTTGATCTTTTCGTGCACTGTCAAGATATACCCGGGTTTTAAGATGTCCCCATCTTCATGTTACCATCGCTCGGACCAGGCTTGAACTTCCTCAAAAAACTTTAACTCTGAGGCGGACTGTTGCTCCATGACAGATACCCCTTGGTAAACACTGCACTGTTGGCCAATTGTCCGGTGGCAATGATAATAATGAAATGATGCATGCATGCAAAAGGGAACAAAAAGAGTTGATAAGTTAGCAACTATACAAAGAAATAAACACACAAAGAAACGAAAGTAACAAAATGAAAATGCCACATAGAAGTTTACCCCAAGAATATACGGTATGATGCATAGGGGTGAGCATAATAATCAGGCAGCATCACAGTGTATCTGTGCTAAGATTGCCTTTACACGTGGTGATACAATACCATGTAAAGATAGGCCTGACCAAACAAGTGGTGACATTCATTCATCAATATATGTGTTAAATCATCAGCATGGTGACTTATTTTAGTCAGATTATGAACTTTTGGTATCGTAGGTGTGAACATTCGCTTATCATCACCCACTTGCTAAGGAAAGGTGAGCCATAGAACATTATAGCATACCCTAAAGAAATGATCAAAAAAATGAAAAATATGAAGGATGATGTTCACCTATCATCGCTTGTATAATATGGTATATAGGAGTAAAGGTAAGGTAAAAAGTGTTTCCCCGAGTGACCCTATTCTTCGAGTTATTCTATCAACATTTTGGTATGTTTGACATGGTTTGGCTCATAGGGCTCACTATATGAGTTTAAGTAGACACCTAAATAGGTCATTCTTCCATCCGATAAGGACAGCCGAGGCACCTCGATCCTAGGCCCATCCTAAGTTTGGTGGAATGGGTTTGACCCGGTGGATGTATTTTTCCATGTAAATGTGGAGGGTTACTCACGAGAGACATAGGTAATTTACATCCCGGAAGGTCTTGCCATGCCTATGCAAAGGGTTATTCACGAAGGCAAATGGCTTACTTCCTCCTAATATTTAGGATCCTAGCCTTACCATGGTGTTTGGTGGGAATCTAGTGCAAAATGAAAGTGCATGGTATGTGTCTGGAAAACTATCAAACCTTTTTTTATTTTACTCCATGTTACCATACTTGTTCAAATCAACATTTATTCAAAAAGAAGGCGATTCCTAAAAAAAAAGAATCACAAAACAAAGGCATAAAAAGTAAAAGATTAGAAGGCAAAAAAAAAGGAATTATATTTAAATAATTATGGAAATCGAAGAACTAAGGGCCAAGCAAGACATAGCTAGTCATAGCCTTAACTCTCTAAGTTTCTCCCCAGCGAAGCCGCCAAGCTGTCGACGTTCCATGTGCCCGGCCTTTACGAACTTTGGATGATCCGAAGGGCCAAAGCGCTCTTAACTTAAAAATATTATGATGTTTAACATGGAGTAAAAGACCGTCAGATAAATCGTCTGACTAATCTTGGATGGCCACCCCGAAATGGCCATAAACTTGGATTTGCCACCGATCATTTAAGTTAGGTATGACCGGATGCTTATTGAAAATAATACTAGAGATTCATTCTTTTGGGTTCGAGAGTTGGTTACATGTGGGGAAGGATTAGCACCCCCACGATGCCCAAAATCGATACCATTTAACTACATCTTACTTGAATCTCGAGTTCCTCATTCCATTTTTATCATTTTTTTAATATAATTCCCTTTAATGCATGAAATTTTGTAAAGATATGAGTCCGGGTTTTAATGAAAATTTTATCACCTATACGCCTCAGAGAGGTGAGAAACATTGGGGTTTTTTTATGAAAATGATCTCCGGATGGGTTTTTAAACAAAAAACAAATATTTCATGTTTGACACTGGAGACATACCGACATGAGATTTTGTTTTGTGATTTTGAAAATAATTTTTAAAGCATGAATGCTCGAGGTCCCTATAAGAGGAAATATATTTGTAAGATAGGAAAGAAAATAATAAATAAATCCACAAAAATAAATACAAAAATACATCAAAAAGAGGGATGATCGAAATGTATCTCATTGTTGTCTTCGATTATTGATGAATAACCAAGACGACGACATTAAAACTTAGTCGATTCAGTGGAAATTTAAGGAGAAAAAGGTTTCAATGACTCGAGAGGGAGAAAAGATTGGAGTTTAGAAGGAATATGAAGAGTGGGGTTAAAGTATACCCTCAGAAGAGTGGGGTTAGAGTATCCCTCAGAGTAATTGGGTTAGAATATCCCCAAAAACGGAAGTTTGATACTGGATTTACTGTAAAAGCAGGGTTGGAGTATCCCCTCAGAGTAGTGAGGTTCGAGTATCCCTAAAAATGAAAATTCGATGTCATTTTGAGGTAAAAACGGGGTTGGAGTATCCTCTCGAAGTAGTGGGGTTAGAGTATCCCAAAAAATGGAATTTTCGATGTCATTAGGAAAGGGTCATTTTTTTAGATAGGGAGATCTTTGAAAATCAGGAGCCAAAGGTTTGGCTAAAGTGTTCCTTTTTTGTTTAGCCTTGGTCTGAGTCTAAGGAGGATTTAGGTGATGGATATGAGCCGAGTAGATCATGAGGCATTCGAACGCCTCAATAAAAGCGTTTCAAAAATTAGGTTAGAAATAAATGATAGCATTGCATCATTTCTCTTTTTAAATTTATTTCGAGCTTATCCAAAGGTCCCGAGGGATAAACGAGGTACCATTGAAAATCTAACTCGATGAGGATTAATGTAAAAATATTCCAAAAAACCTAGAAAATCACTTTCTAGGCGAAATTAAATTTTGAATTTCAACTTGACTCAGCATTAACAGCATGTACAGGGTAAAGGTATGATAGACTTTAAAAAATTATTTTGGATTCATCTGGAATTGTTAAAATGTGAATATTACCTTTTCAAAAAGGGAATTTCATGAACTCTATTGGAAAAATATTCAAGTGATTCAAAATATGTTGTTTGTTCATCTGAAATAGCCCGAATAATAAACTGCTCACTTGATCTAAGGGTTTC
Source organism: Adansonia madagascariensis (assembly GCA_038381835.1). Classification (NCBI taxonomy): domain Eukaryota; kingdom Viridiplantae; phylum Streptophyta; class Magnoliopsida; order Malvales; family Malvaceae; genus Adansonia; species Adansonia madagascariensis. The sequence continues at coordinate 15,090 of JBBYHL010313652.1, forward strand.
AGACAGTGAAGATTCAAAAAATCGTAACTATTTCATTCGAGATGATATGAAGGTAAACGAGATATCCTTGGAAAGGTAATTTGAAACCCTTTAAGGGAAAAATACCAATACATTCTAGATAAATCATTTTTTATTTTTAAATAATTTTTCAAAACCAAACCGCTGTGCTGCAAGAACAAAACAGGGGAGGTGTTCGGTATTTTTGGTTGTTCATTAGGTTAAGCTCAGGCCATGGATGTTCAAACATCCATAACCGAGACAAGGGGTTGACATAGGTGTCACAAGTTAAGTCCATAGTCCTACAGTAGTTTGGGATGATGGAACAACCCATTGACCATGCCATCATGAGGGTCTTTGGCTTAGGACCAAGAATTCACATTTTTCAACTAAAAAACTTTATTTCATTTTTTTTTTGAAAACCAGTATTCTCATGCTCATTCTTCCATGAATCTAGAACTGAATACTTACTTTGCCCCCAAGGTTGGAAAGCTAACTTCATAAATATCTTAAGCCCATTTTATTCTCCATGTGTGTGAGATAGCATGTGCTTAACTTGGGGATTTTTTTTTTGAAATCGAGTTTTTTGGCATTCAAACAAGCATATCAACCCAAGCAAATTGCCACAAACATAATATAGAACATGGAGAACATATATGCATAAGCAAAGATGACATTTTTCATAAAAAAGATAAAAAGAATGCATGGAGATGATATATAGATGCATGAACATACTTAGGATGAGCTTGCTAAAAAGGCATTTTTGTTTCATAGAACCTATTAAGCTGCTAGGAAATGTATGGGCATACTTATGACATGTTAGATGCATGCTTTAAGCATAAGATATAGATGTGAATATGGAAAGAACATGGCAAGGTCACATGGACAAAGGCTGTTATGTTGATAAAAATGCGAATGAGCATCCTTAGTTAACCAAACAGGATGAAGGCTCCAAGAAGAACATCAAGATCCTAAACTACCATAACCAAAGCCACAAAAAATGCATAGGAGTCCTAAGATAGCCATAAAAGCATAAAAAGGGTTTATTAAGATGATGTTAATGATAAAACAGAAACTACAAAGATCAAGATAGAGGGGATATACTAAAAAACTTAAACTTCCCTTTATCTCGAAGTAGTGGCTGTAGGCTTAATTTTTTTACTTCTCCTTGCTATTATTTAGCAAGAACAGGATGAAAAGAGGTAGCTTTTTTTTGGTGGTATGGTTGATGGTAAGGCTTTTTAAGGACCAAAATGTGTGTAAAGTTAGGTTCTTGAAGGTTTTCCAGTGGTGGTTTAGGGCAGCTATGGGAATGAAGTTTGGAGGTCAATGAAACAGTGTTTTTGAAAGTGTTTTTGGGGCTGAGAATGGCTGGAGAATTTTTTGAAATGGCTCTAGGATTTTTTTTTGTGAGAGGCTTTTTTTAGTGACTGAGAGAGAGTTTTTTTCTCTCTTCGAGGTAGCTGGTTTTTTTCTGAGGTAGCTTCCTTTGAGATCCCTTGCTCTCTTGGTTCAGCCCTTCTTTTTTAGAAGATAATGCAAAGGGCATCATTAATTTTTCTTCTGCAACAGGGCATATCTTCAATTACCATGTTTAGTTGACTTCTTTCTTATTGGTTCTGCCATATTAATCAAGGGGGCAGAAAGGCTGTGAAAGCCTACAAGCTTGAGATTTGTCTGCCACCCTCTTACACCCATATATTTTAAGAAAGTGGCATTAGTCATTAATTGTTTGGACTCCAAAATTTTGTTAGAATCCGTTAATGAAACCATAGTTAAGGTTTGCAATGTTATATGATAGTTTTTAGGTGCAAAAACATGTTTAAATTAGATTTTGAATGGGTAATGCGAAAGCTAAAAGATGGCTCAAAATAGCCAAAATGGCCTGCATGTATCGATACTCAAGGCAAATTTTATGCATGAGTATCGATACAAGGAAACTTGTATCGATACAAAGAGCATAAATTATTTTCAGTCTCGAGACTTTGAGACCTATATCGATACTTCATGGACTTGTATAGATACTCATGCTTGTGTATCGATACATTTCACCAAAAATTGCAATTTTAGCTACTGCCAAGACTTGTATCGATACAATCATGCTAGGTATTGATACCATACCTTAGGTATCGATACCAAACCCTCATGTATTAATACTACACATGAAAATTCAAAATTTTGGTAACATGAAAGCCCCGTGACAACGTTTAAGCACCCATATGACCCGTATATACCTTAGGTTCCTCGAGTTGTCTTATCTTGGTCACAAAAAGAGGAAAATTGCCCTGTTTTTGAATTTTTCTTTAAAGTGATCTGTAGGCATTTTAGGCCTTCCCCAAAAAACTTTATCATCGGGTGGCACATCGCCCAACAATCGTCCCTCAGCTTTATTTCTATTTTTTTATTTTGTCATCTTTTACCTAACTCTTAAGATACCAAAAACTAGTCCGCACAAATGAGGTGTCTAAAACCTTAAAATACATATTTGGAGACGTAAGTGCTAATATGACCCTAAAGGTTTGGTTTTGACCTAAAGGTGCTAACATGACCCTAATGACCTATTTGATGTAAAATTAGTAAAATAACCTTAGAGAACTTTGAAGACCTATTTTAATGTTAAAATTACTAAAATAACCTTAGAAAACATATTTTGACATGAAAGTGCTAATATGGCCCTAAAATTACCAAAATGGCCTTAAAGGTTTGATTTCAACATTGAAGTGCTTCCACAACCCTAAAGACCCAGTTTTTGAGGCAAATTACTAAATGACCTTGCTAAGCATATTTGGACATAAAACTGCTGATATTACAAAAAAAAAGTATCAAAATGGTCCTAAAGGTTCGATTTTGATATGGAAGTGCTAAAACAACCCTAAGGACACATTTTGGATGAAAAATGCTAAATGATCTTAGAAAACATATTTTGATGTGAAAGGCTAATATGACCCTAAGGACTAAGTTTTGATGAAATGGACTCCACAAGAGCTAAATGGCTTAGTTTTTGACCTAGGTGACTCGATTATAACTTTAGATTCTGGTAAAAGACTAAATTAACCTTAAAATGCATGTTTGACTTAAGAAAAGTCAAAAATACCCTTATGTTTAAGCCATACTAAGAAAATGTCTAAAAATATTATTTTTCCAAATACAAAAATATGAGAAAATAATATGGATTAGACTAAACTTAAATCTTAATTTTACATTGAAAAATATTTACCATGAACATAGAATGATGACATAACATGAACTTACAAAATAAAATAAATAACATCAATCTTAACAATCAATATGGAAATAAAGTTCATTGCATAAAAAATCAAGTAACATAAAATAAAATAACAATAATAACAATAAAAACCATAAAAGTATTTTCCTATGAAATTTAAACATGATAATTACAATCATTATAACAAATCTAACTATAAGCATGAAAATAAATTACATGACAAAAATCAAGTAGCATAAATTAAAATAACAACAAAAATATTTTTATAAAGAATTTAAAATGATAAATAAGAAAATAATCTTAAAAATAATTAAACAACATGGTAACTTAAAATTTGGCCTCTAAAATTGATTTTTAACCGTAGAAGCAAGCATCTTCTACCTTAACTTAGGATCATCAAGTTTGAAATCAAAGAATAATCATAAAACTTAATTGAAAAATGAAATAATATCAAAGTTTTCAAAAGAAAAAAAATTGAATATGAACAAGCACTTAATCAAACCAAGAAAAGAAAACGAAAAAAGAACAAGATGAATTATAGCTTAAATTCAAGCGAAAGTTCTTTCTTTTTCTTTCTATATTCACTCTCTCTTTTTTTTTTTCTTTTTTCCTTTCTCCCTCACTTTTTTCTTGCTTTTAGCCTGATCTTCACTTTATAGAAAGATAGTTCTTTTCCTTATGGCCTTTAGCTATTCCGCCAAAATGAATTTTTCATGTCTTTTTTCCTTTTTTTGTTTTCATAATTATCTAAAATGACAACTCATCTTTCTATAATATTCTACAAGGTTTTAACAACATGCCTATTAATCCTTGCTTTTTTGCTTTTAATATTAGTACATATTTATCCTAAAAAATTATACATGAGATATTTTGGAGATTCTAGATAAAATAAAATCCAATATAGGAAATGATGCCACATGTATAAAAGCTACATGTTAATTAAAATTTTAATCAAAATTCTATGTACAAAAATTTCAATTGAAAATTCTATACGTAACAAGCTTAATTTCAAATTTTATTTTAAAAGTTTGAGTGTAGAAAGGTTAATTAAAATTATTTTACATGATTAAAAAAAGATATTAAGCCATCTGGAATAATTAAACGAGAAAAATGCTATTTTGAGTTGTGAAAGGTTTGAGGTGTGTGTTCTTAAATTTAATATTTACTTACTATATTTACAAAAAATAATATGTACCTTTTGTCTTCTTTTGCTCCTAAGATACTGATTTGCTAAAGGATAGTGTAGCGGTTTGTGAGCAATGAAAGTGTTAAAACTAATCAAAAGTTTGACAAATGCACTCAAAGTGCCTATGTATAGGTAAATTGTTTTGTTCAAATGAAGTGTTGATAGTTAAATTATGCTTGAAGGATCATTAGATCAAGTTCGTTTGCTAGAGCTTGAGTGTTAGGTTGTGAATTGATAAACATAAGCTCTTTATGATAGTCTGAGATGATTGCTAGCAATAGTTGTGAATGTGTAGGACCATTCTTTAAAGTTAAGTAGGGAAATATATGTTCATGAAAAATAGCACCACGACTTGAAAAAATTTTCTTAATGTGAAGATCATAAACTTTATAAGCTTTTTAACCAGGAGGATATCAACTAGAATGCACTTATGGGCACGTTGATCAAATTTATGCTAAGGTTGAATACTTGTGAAAAAACATAGACATCCAAATGTATGTAAATGACCATCCATATGTTGGCAGCCTTTCGTAAAACATCTCTAAATGAGTCTTTTTGGAAAGTAGATATGTAAGAATTTGGTTAATAATATAGGCAACAGTTAAAACACTTTCTCCCCAAAAGGTTAATGGGAAGTGAGATTGAAATTCTAAAGCTCTGGCCATATACAAGATGTGTCTATGTTTACATTCCATGATACCTTTTTGTTGAAGTGTGGGACACAACTATGCTAAAATATAACTCCTTGTTCATTAAAAGTATTTGTCATGGACGAAAAATTCTCCACCATTATCAATGCGAAATCTTTTAACATTGCGATTGAATTATATGGCAACAAATGCGAAAAAAGTTTTCAACAAATTATGTTTCAGATTTAAAATGCAGTAAATACACCCAAGTATACCAAGAAAAATCATCCACAATGGTAAGAAAAATAATAAGCACTAAAAATAGATGAATTTTAAAAAGCACCTCAAATATCACAATGCATTAATTCAAAAGATTCATAAGTAGAAATAGAGTTCAGATAGGCTATTTTGTTTGCTTAGCTAAGGGACAAAAATTATAAACTTTATTTTGATCATGAAAATTTTTTCTATGTAATCTGCAAGATGTTTCATGGGTAAAGTATAGGAGCTCATATGCTAAAGATTTGGTTGTAAGGATATTTAGTTGGCTTTTGAAATGGACAGATTGGGTGAATAGACTATGTTTGTGGAAAAATAATAAAGACTATTATGTTGTCTTATTAAATCAATTGTCTTCTTTGTTACTAAGTCTTGCAAAATATAGAAGATAGGAAAAAATGTAATAGAACAATTAATGATTTTGTTATTTTACTAATTTTAAATAAATTAACACAAAGTGAAGGTACATGAAAAACTTCAAGAAGTGAGAGATTTGAACCAAGAGTGATTGAATGCATTGATTATATTTTGGATTTCTGTTTCTTGGGTAATGTAATAAGAGGATAAGGAGAAAAAGTAGTTTTGTGCAATAAATCAGGACAAGGTGTGATGTGATCTATTATACCACTATCTATTGCCTACTTACTTAAAGTATTAGAGCTAGCATTAGATGAAAGACAAAAAGGAATATTCTAACTAGTTATATATGCTTAAGTTGCGCTTTAACATCATTTAGTAAAGCCAAAATTTATTGATACTACTCTGGTGTGAAGGTTGGAGGATTATTAGTCATTTGTTCCTGTGTGCTAGTTGCAAAAGATTCTAATTTATTTCTAGCTTTCTCATTCCTCTTATGGAATTTATGGCCTAAAGGAAAAACATATAGATAAAAACATCGTTTCCACTATAATGGCTACAATGTAATTACTTGATGAATTGTTTCCTTTGTTGATCTTTAGTGTATCTGCCATTAACACCTTTTGTGGTAATGCAAGGTCCATTAATTTTCTTTTTGGATGATCATAGAATAAATCTTTCCAATGGTGGGAAATGGTTGTGTTCGTAGGATTTGTCCTCAAATTGAAGAGTGTGAGTTATTTAGACTGATATGAAACTACATTATCTTGCTTCTTTGATCTCGTTCTTCACTTTTCTTGATGCACCACAAGTACAAATTGATAAATCGTTATAAGATGAAACCTTATCCAGCAAACTTTTCAATTTTGGGTAGTATGCTGCTAAAATAAGGTTTCTTGATGTAAAATGGCAATATCTCTTTCAATTTGAAAGATTCTAAGGATTTTGTTATGAGAAAACTACTTTTTTAAACCGGACTGAACACTTGCAACAAATATTATATACAACATAATTTCATCAAGGTTTGGATCAACTGAGTTAAGAATCTAAGATAAAACCATATCATTACATTTTTTTCCACATAGAATATATTTCATCAGTTGATGATTTTTCAATTGAATGCATATTAATCAACTCCAAGTTGCATAATTAGCATCGTTCAACTGCTTGGTAACCAAGTTGATACTTGGATGGTTTAATGGGTGAAGATGAAAAGGATTAAAAGGATCAACAATGGTGTTTGGTTCTATTTTGAACAAGGAAGTAGTTATTTTTACAAAAAAAAAGAAAAAGCTTTTCCCAAAAGCCACTGCTCCGATGCATTGTAAAATAACATAAAAATAATATATAGAATAGAGAGAGTAGATTGTAACATAAAGATAATTTATACAATGAAGAGAGTAAATTATATAATGTAAAGAATATTTTCTACACACTTTGTATAGAAGTTAGTATTACAATATATATTAAAAGAATGGCTAACTTAAGGAAAAAATAAATGCTTTCTAACGACAAAGGATCTTACAATAAAACTAAAATAGCCAAAATAAAAGAAAGTTGAATTATCTAAATTGACTAAGGTTTCTGCATAATGTCTCCTATAATTTTGTGTAATCTTGCCAAATTTCAACAATAATTCCATATAATTATAATTACAATTTTATAATCATTGAAAATAGGATCATAAAAGTAATTTTCATTTTTTTTTATTTACATTTTTACTATTGATAAAGTGGTGAGTAACATCAACTCAATTATACAAATTTTATAAAAATCAAATTAAAGTTAAAATAATATTAAAAATATTTAAGTACTTTACTTTAATTTTTTTTAAAAAAACTATTCACTAAAATATTATCAACTTTTTTTTTAAATATCTTTAATTTCAAAAATAGCTACCCATTAAAAATTACTAATTTTTTAAATTTATTATTTTTATAAATATAATATCATTCTTTCATAAAGAATTTTTCATGCATAATGAGGTGTAATAAATTCTAGTATAATTATGCATATTAACATTTCTTTTTTTTTTTTAATTTTTTTATTTATAGTAAAAACTAATAAATCTATAGATTTAATATTAAAGTAACCCCAAAAGTTTAAACAGTATGTTGACACAAGGCAATCCATTTTTTTTAATATTTTGAGATTCTGTTTTGATTTTATATATTTTTATTATATTTAAATTATTTTGTGTGTCATAATTGAATTCAAAATATTATATATTTATATAAATTTTGAAACGTTAATAATTTTTTATGTGGATTTTGAGATGATGTATTCAAAATTATTAAATCTAATTGACAGCATTTAATGACTTCCAATTTTCTGCTATGTGTGCCTCGTGTTCGTGTTGCTTTTTATATTATAATTGTAATCAAGGTATTATATACTTTAAAAATTTTAACACTTAAACAATTCATTTTATGTAAACTTAGACATGCTTGTCTCATATTGTGCTGATGTTATTTTTATATTATATAATCATATTATGTTTGAATTATCAAATTTAGATAATATCCAAATATTACTACCAAATTTGTATCATATATCGTTGCATTGTATTACATTTTTATGCTAAAATCATATTAAAGGGATTATATATTTATATAAATTTTAATATATCAATTTATTTTGTGTAAATTTTTACACTTTATCTATTTATGTTATATCGTTTAATCATATTTATATTATAATACATAATTTGTAAAAACTACAAAGAAATTTATTCTTAAAACAATATACAAATAAAAATATTATGAAATATTATTAATATTACTACTGTATTTTTAAAATTATATTTTTTATAAAATG
>JBBYHL010313871.1:9742-23578 GCA_038381835.1 Adansonia madagascariensis
TTTACCTGTTGAACTGACGTTTGCTGGAAAAGATTCTGAAGGTGAGTCATAAGAACCGACGCGGGCACACTACTGTTGGTTAAATCCTTGGGGGAAGGATTGGTAGGCTGAAAGACAGGGGGAAGTGATCAACTATAAGAAGACAACTTATTTGCATAGTCCAGTGCCATACATGCAGGTTAACATGTTCCAGTAACAGATAGAAGGGGCCGCATCTAGGATGAGATGTATTTAGTGTGGTTATGAAGTTGTTACACATGGGTATTACCCTTCTTTTATTCGTGTAAAATACCACATGTTATCCTTATTCCTTTTTGTTACTATCTATGTTACTCTGACTCTTCATTTTCCCTAAAGTACTCACATCCGACACATATTTAGACATGGGTTTGAACGTAAGATCCTAGGTGGAAAAAATTGAGCATATCTGTGTTAGACATGTATTCATAACTGACACTCACTCCTGAATCCAAGTAATGTAGGCTACTACTAGACAGCTCATTATACCATAAACAATCATAGAAAACAAAATCAGTTGAGGCAAGTTTTGTGTGCCTTTCAGAAGGCCTGCGCCTCAATAAAGGTGCCTCCTCTCGAAGGCAGTGAGGCACTTTCTCTGATTTGTGCCACACCTTATTTCCTGGGCCCACAACTTAACACCAATCCATTTATAAGAGATCCTTAAACGTCAAGATGTAAGATGTTGCAATAAAATGAAACAGTACATAAATTCACAACCAATGATGTTGAGAAGAAGATGTTTTGCACAAACCACTTGTTTGGAGTCAAATATCCAATCACCCACACTAGCAGACTTTCTAAGAGGTGAAGTCTGAAACTCAACAAGAAAACAGAGCAACCAATAAGAAGTGGACAAATAATACTGTTAATAAAAGGATATTAAATAAGGACCAATAACCCACCTGCGAAGATCGCCGTGAAACTGAACATAAAGGAATATCCTAAAGAACATTATTTGGTCAGTAAAGTCAAACGGGAGAAAAAAAAAATATAGCATTAAAATCGAACCTTACCTTTACAAGATCTAAATTTTCTGATGTTACTGAAAATCGACCTTTTATCTGCACAAGATTAGCCTTTGACTTGTCATCCAGAGAATCCCTAAAACCTGTTTAAGGAGAAAGACAATTCTATAATATATTATATATATAAATCCTAGCAGCCACAGTGGTAGCACTGGTGGCGAGACTGGTGATAAAGACAAACAACAAAAATTCAAAATGCCATAAGTTTGTTACCTCCTGATGATTTAATAGGAGCTGATAAACTGTTTGCAGATGCTCGAGTAGGAAGCATCAATGGACCACTAAAGCTTGGTGCTTTACGAACTTGGCAAACTTTGTCATTTGCTGGTAAAATCTCATTCTCAAACCTAATCATTAGCAATCCATTAGCTCAACATCTACAATTTTCTCTTACATCTCCGATGCTATATAAACTACTTTCTTAAATACAAATAGAAAAGAAATTAATCACACATGTAAACACATAAGCCGTAAATCATTTTATTACTCATTCTTCAATTCACAACCATAACAAGACCAAAGCAATAACACAAGAAACTAATATATATATATATATATATATATATAAACGTAACCAATCAGTCATAATCAAATGTTCTGTTGAATCAACTCAAAGCGCATTTGAATCAAAACTTGTCAGATTGTCACTTATATTCTGTTTTATTGCAGAGAGAGAGAGAGAAATAGCCCGTAGCAGCAGCATTTTTTTTTTGACCTGATATCGGTTTTCACTACCCAAACATTTAAACCATGTTAAATTAAGATATAATTCAACAGCACAAGCAAAACACGTGAGAATAAATTAACCAGTGTATAGAATTCATCTATTATCTCAATCACAGGAGGCAGGACCTACTTTATATTTGATAGTTAACATGATAACCATTGTCTACTACCATTATATAGCAGATTGATCCCCCTCATCGTATGTTATAGGCTCTGTTAAACAACAATTAGACCAAATGTACTATACATATTTATTCACAAACATCATTAGGTAACAATAATTGGTGGAAAAAAGGTTGAGATCACTTTAAAAAGCCATAAAAGTAAGACAAAATCAAATGTCTAATCAAACCTAACTATGAACTATGACTGACCTTTCTGAGTTACGAACCCGTTCTGAAGATGAATGATTAAGAACGGCACCAGGTGTAAGTGGCCCACTTTGGGTTTGCCTCGGTTTCACCGTTTTAGCCCTGGTCAAAACCACATCCTTTTCTGAAGTTGGTGCCATAAAATCAACGCTTGATCCATTTTTCCTCAAACCCTTCTCCTGGAAGCCAGCTTCAACCATCTCACATTCTAGATTCTTTCCAGTTCCATTCAAGCAATCAGACTGTAATAAGTCAACACTCTTTCGTCCTCCAATTTCAGCCTGGGATACTTCCCTATTTAAGTTCAGCTTTCCCAAACTAGATTCGCAGTAAGCTGCATCCTGTCAGCCAACACCAAGAACAAATTAACATGATTTACTATAAAAGGCAAATAAGAAAGAAACACAATGTCTTGCTTAAGTAAAAAAAGGCAATAGTATTTTAAACATGTCCAGATACATATCACAAACCACTAAAGGCAAAAAATACAACTGCTGACCTTATGACCAAGGCTTGATTTCATGCTTTCATCATCATCATCATCATCATCTTTGCACTCATGAATATCATCATCATCACGTACCTTAACATGTTGAAGTGAAAATTTATATAAACTGAGTAAGTGATATAAGCAGCAAAGAAATTACTTCCAATAATATATATCTGCATTAAAATCTTATATTAGAGGCTAAAACTAAAAATTGGCCTACCAAAGATGCTTGCGCTTTCAAATCCTCAATATCAAAATTCCAGGCACTAACTCCTCTTTGGTACTCACTCTGACAAGCACAAAAAAGATAACACCCTCAGCAGTAAGAAAAACACAAATTTCCCCAAGTAGACAACCCGATAGTTAAAACTTTCACAGATAAGTTATTAGAAGAAAAGAATCTAATTTAAGATAAAAATGACTTCAGACTGATGATGCCTAACCTGTGATATAGCTTCTTGTTCTGCTGAAGGCATTTTCTTCAGTGCTAGTTGTGCAGCATCTTTAAGCTGCAAAGTTTTGGTAAAAAATAAAAGCATTAGGCAAGAACCATGGACAAATGAAGCAAAACACCTGCATTGTGGCAGTGTGATCACTAACCTGAAGGGCTTTCACACGATTCCAAAGTGGTGGCAGATCAGCAAATAATTTCTTGACAGAAAGCTCAGGAGGCTTTGCATGCTTGAAAAAAGAGTGCTTTAATAACTTCTCTGCAGTTGGTCTCTTTGTTTGATCTTTCACCAGGCACATTGCAACCATTTCTTTAAAAGACTGATCACAACTGGAAGTCCTTTAATTAGAAACTTGCCATGACAAAGTAAGCAATTGCAAAACACCATTAAATGCAACAATTGAAGTTTTATTTACATAATAACAAATAAAATGTCCGCCACCGTGGTGATGCAGCCAGAAAGAACAGCAGTACCTTAGAGAACTTCTTATCACGATCATAATCAAGTCCTGGTGGAGCATTTTGTATGGTCATCAGGAGAACCTGTTATTGTTAGAAAGAAAAGTTACACATAAGTGTTGATTAAGAAATCATGTTACCAGACCCTTATTTTGCAGCATTTATATAATTTCTTGTTACATTTTCAATGGGGATTTAATACCTTCATTGGTGGATATTTTGAAAAAGGTGCATGACCATGAGCCAACTCCAATGCTGTTATACCAAATGACCACATATCCGCCCTATGCAAAATGCAACCAATTAATGAATTTACCAAATCAACATGGAAAACAAAATGTACCAGTTGTATAAAAGTAGCAAAAGAGACATCAACTCTGTATGCACCTGAGCCTAATGCAACACAACCCACGCATAATATCCATCAACTATATAATCTATAACCAGCCTCCCATATACATAGCAATTTACATGCAAAAGTGGCAACTTTGAGGAGTGTAGATACTTTAATAAAAAGCCATGATGTGTGGATAAAGTGAAATTTAGGGTTTCGGAACAAATATATATCATTGCTCAAATCAAAATCATAAAACCATGTAGGTTCATACACATGACCAACCCTTGCTAACCTGAAGCAGAAAATTACTTGTGTACACTCAGATGTAATGCCTACTGAACTTTGTATGGTGACAATATGTATTTAAGCAACATTCGAAGTCCTTAAATACATTTTAAAATCTTAAACACAGATTAAAAACTAACTTGAAGTTATATCCACTTCCAGGCTGCAAGACCTCTGGTGCCATCCTGCAAAACAAGGATAAATGGGAATCTCAAATCACGGAAATTCAAAAGGAAAAAAAAAAAATTCTATCAGTGGCATCAGAGTGGCAGAGGAGCGAAGAGAGATAACTGTTTGACAGATCCGATAAAGATAGCTCACCAGCAAGGAGTCCCAACAAAGGTATTTCTAGAACGCTGTCTATCTCCAGAATCAAACATGCAGGCTGAAACACCAAAGTCAGCAAGCTTTACTGTGCCATTGTTATCAAGCAGTATGTTTCCAGCCTACAATGTCAAATAAAAAATTCGAATCAAAGGAATGATAAATAATTTGGATAAAATAATCTGAACTTCAATGGTGCACTGACTTTAACATCCCTATGAATATGTCCTTGTCGATGAAGATAATCCAAAGCCTTAAGAGTTTCTTTCAGAATAGAACCAATAGCAGGCTCTTCAAAACCATCAGGAAAAGCTATCTTCATGAGGTGCAAACAGGAACCCTCTGACATGAAGGGCATTACTACCCAAAGGTTACGGTCAACTACAAACGAACAATATGCCCGGATAACATTGGGGTGATCAATCAAACTCATTGTTTGAGCTTCCCTGCGTATGTCATCCTGCAAAACAGCATTAACAATAAGGAAAGCCACTCAAGAATCAAGGGATTACAAAGAAAGGAGGTATCCACTAACATGAAGAGTAGAAAATACAGACCAAAACTATACCACTCATGATACTACCAGTTGTAAGCCCTTAAATGACTTCTCTAATAAAATATTCAAATAGCCATAAAAAAAATGTGGTACATAGGAATTGAGTGATTCTATTACTATTAAATGTATAGCTCAGGAATGATCTCTATGTAATGAGACAAACAAGCATACAAGAAGCTTAGCGTGCATGAACTGGAGCTAAGGCCTAAGTTTGGCATAAGCTAGGGAAAGGAAAAGGAAGTATGGAGAGTGGTACTGTACTACTGCCTTTCTTGTTTAGAAAACATTTTAGCGGGATTAAACCCACCACTAGCAAGTAAGAACTTTAAAATTGTTTTACCATTCTTGGAATGGAATCCCCCTGATCTCTCAATCCGTTCTCAAGTTGAGTAGAAAAGATTCTATAAGAACAAAAATCATCTCCTTTGTATATCAAGCGGACAGTATTTAATTTTTGCATGGACATGCTCCTAACATACAGAAAAATTTTCGAAAAAAAAAAAGAAGAAGAAGAAGAAGACAAAAGATCCCACAGATTCGGTAGTGGCAGCATTGCAAAGTATTCCTCAATGGCAGAAATCCAGCTTTAAGTAACCATGGTATGTTGATAAACTATCTTAAGTACACACGGTAGCAAAGGCAATCCAGCACTAAAATGCCTAAGCAAAATTCATGGTATGGACGGTACCAAAAAATAAAGAACTATTTGAATGTTATGACTCGAATAACACTAAATAGACTTTTCTTGCTTCTTCAGAACCAATTAAAGATAGGAGATAGCAAGAACTACTTTAAACTTTAAACAATTTCAAAAGAAAGAAATACCAGGCAGTATCTGGAACTATAGAAACAAACACATACATAGCAATTCAATTGAATCATCGCTCAAGACATAATAAACTCCAAAAAAAAAAAAAAAAACTCAATAATAGAAAGTAAGAATCTCTGAAATCCATTCAACTCGACCAGAAACAATCAGTGAAATCCGCAACCAAAACCATATCAATCAAACGAAATCTTTAAATCAAAACTAACTAAAATTAAATCAACTTACAATAATTTATTTAACTAGAAACAGTCAAAGCAAAGAACAAAAATTGAAAAATAATAACTTAAACAAAAAGGAAAAGAAAAAAAAACGAACCAGATTACTGTTGCAGCGATCGAGATCCAAGCACTTGACAGCTACGACTTCGTTAAAAGGAAAATAGATCGCTCTATAAACAGTAGCACTGGCGCCATAACCAACCTCTTCCAGAAGCTTGTAATCGCTAGGATTCGCTGAGTAACTCCGACTTCCAGCCATTCTCAGCATATATTACCCTAAAGCCACCGACTTTCGAAAAACCGAACCAAAAACCGTCGAGAAATCGCCGCGAAAAAAGCCTCCGGTAGAATGATTGAAGTAAAAGAGTTGTCGTCAAAAATAAAAAAAGGCGGCTCTTTTTTTTTTTATTATTTGGTGAAGTGCTTATTTGATCCGTTGACCACCATGAGTGGCGATAATAGAGAGGGGGGCTTGTTTGAGGGGAGAGAGAGAGAGATGCACAGATAGAGAGAACCGTGGTGGGTGCTGACGTGGCTAATTGATGCCAGGTGATCGTGATTCTGACACGTGGATTTGATGCCTTTGTTTCGTGGATGAATTGGTTTATCATTTTATTTTTGTAATTAAAATTTCTTAAATTTTTTCGTTTAGGTTTATTTTTAATCCTTTTTTATTTGTTCACAGTACACCTTATTTACGGCTAATAATTAATAAAAAAAAATTAAAATTTTATTATATTTTAAATAAATATTTTTTAATTATTAAATATTAATTTGAGTTACATTTGATTTGTGAATAGATCTATCTTTAGTATTTAAAATGCTATATATATTTATATAAAATTCATACGTAAATAATTTATATAATATAAATTTTATATGTTCGTATATTTATATCATAATTATAATATTTTTATATTATATTCTATTCTATATCATATTTAATTTTTTTATGTTATATAATTATATTATGTTTAAAATTATTAAAAATTTTTCGTTATTTAATTTATTTAAATTGGTCAATTTGAATAAGTTAGTTTTATTCTCCAATGATTTTAGGAAATCAACAAATCAATAATATTATTCTTCCTTACTAAAACAAATAAAAAATTTGTAAAAAAAAAAATTAAAACTCTAATACTAAAAAATTAAAGAGCCTTTTGGCTCTGTAAAAAAAAATACTAACTTTATAAAACAATAAAAGGATATTAGGTGGATAAAAAACCATGACTGCTTATTGAATAACCCAAAAAAAAAAAAAAAACAAAGTATTTTCCTACAATAATGATGAAAATAATAACAGTTTGAAATATTATACTATATAATATGACTCAAAAGGTCTTGAATGTCAACCATAAAAAACGTTTTCGATGTTCTTTTCACTTTTAATAAAAGTTTAAATACAAGGGAAAAAAAGAAGTAACTAAAACCTAAAAGTGGACTAAAAAAGTAGACTTCTACATCGGACAGCTCTAGGAAGAATCACGTGAACAAACTATTTTCAGTTGTTTTGGTTGATTTATAGATAAATTAATAGTGGATTTAGTGCAGGTTTGATCATTTTTTTTATTTAAAAATTATTATAAAGGTTTTTTTTTTCAAAGTTATTCAATGATTTCATTTTTGTAAATTTTTTTAATATAGATGTTAAATTTGTATTCAATAAACGAAGATATTTTTAAACAAAAATAAAAATTATATAAAACATTAACTTATTTTTTAAAAGTTTTTATTTTTAGTTTTTATTAAAGTTTTTTTCTAATTTTATTTATTAAAAATAAGTTGATTTTTTTATTAAAAGCTTCTTAATAAACTCTTTTAACTTGACTTTTATTTTTACGAAACTTTTAAACTAAAAAAAAGCAGATCAAACATACACGTAAAAGTAGCTCCATTACTTGCTAGTTTTAACATTCGTAAAAGAACTTTAATAGGTAAAATAAAAGAACAAAACAATGAACGGATTTAAAAAGAAAGGCAGAAGAGTAAATAAAAGTGAATTTTAAGTGCCTACTGTAAGATAGCTATTTTTCACCTTAAAGCATAAAAACAAATCATTTTAAATTTTAAACTAAAGTGATAAAAAGAGGGCAAATAAAATATCTAAATTAAATGCGCGTATTAACAAATTACCTTAATTTTTCTTTTGATAGTTTAAAATGAAAACATTAGTTTTTTACAAAGAATATATTTTCATTTTTTAAAAAATAATAAAACTCGATTCACTGTTAATAAAAATTTGTTCAATTTTTTTTTTTAACTGAGGAGAGGGTAAAATAGAATGATTTTTATCAATGCTTGCTCCACTCCACCATATTCCACATTTTAAAATTACTATTTTATCCTTTAAAATATTATATATATATATATACATATCCTCTAAAGAATTACATAATACTAAAATTATGTTAATAAATAAATTATAATATTAAATTAAATAATTAGTGAAAAGTACAATGAAACAGTGTAAAACAATTATGGATGTAACCAACATGCATGAAAGCGAATATTTTCAACATCTATGCAAGACATGAATAAGGCAATATCCACTCTATTTCTAGTCTTGTCTCTCATTTTTCAACTCCACCGAACAATGAGTGAAAAAATTTTAATAATCTTTTTTTTTCATTTTTCATCTTTCTTACCGAACACCACCTAATTGGAAAGTATAAAAATGTTCTTTATCTTTCATGGAAAGTATAAAAATGTTCTTTATCTTTCACTTTTCTACTCCAAATTTTCACACTTCCAATTTTTTTTTTTTTTTCACACTACCAAACAAAACCTAAAACAGAAAAATAATATCTGTTGTGTATTCAGTTTATTATGTGGCTTCTGCAATCTAAGTAGTTATCATGCAGTAGTAATTGAAAACTACGCTGCTCCGAATTTTGTCGGACATGGGTATAGAATATGACTTTCTGATAACCTTTTAAATATATGAAAAAAAAAACCTATAAAAAATAAAAATTGAATATACCCATATCAAACACATGTTCTTAGCTGACACTCACTCTCAAGTTCAAGTTCGAGTAACATAGATTGAAACAGAACTGAAAAGATTACAATTCAAGCAGAAGAGAGAAGTTGCGGCTAAAGGAAAGAAACACAGTCTGACGGGGTTTAACCGGGTTTGAGATGCAACAGAAATGAAAACAGCAATGTACAAACAAAGAACTGAAACAAAAGGTGAACACTAACGTGCAAGGTTCCGTCATTCAATAATTGGCAAGTAAAACTAAAACATTCTAAAACTGCTGAATTTTCAGCGTTGCCGCTGTCACTCAGATGAAGCTTGAGTGCAGGCAATACATCATAGTAATATAGTCCCATAACTTACTTGGTACAGGGAATTTGGCTTGGCTCTCACCTGCTTGTTTCAATCTGAAACGTGAAGAAGTACTTGAATCCCTAAATGTTGCATGAGTTCAGGAAAATGTTTTAAATGAATAAGCATAGAAAATTGACAAAATAGAAAAAGGCAGAGTAGTACTAAATCTTGTCATGCAGGTTGACCACCAAGTCATGGGCATCATCCAGAAGCTTCCAGACATCGAGATGTCCAGCCATATTATTGCATTCCCTCATTATCTCATCCATGCCGGTATACTTCTCGATGATTAGCTTCCTCCTTTGCAAAACACAAGCTGCTATTGCATAGAGCAAAAGATCATCGGTAGGGGGAGCTCTAAGTCTCATCCTCCCCCAACCAGACTTTGCAATACCGGCACGAATTGCGGCCTGGTCTGCCCACATAACTTCCCAGAGGCAAAGAGTCTGCTCAAAGTTTAATTCCCTCCTGAAAAGAACTACAACCATTCTATACACAAAGAAGCAGTCTTCTGCTTGAAGCATCTCCAGGTGTCTATATAAATCAATATCCTTATACTTGATAATCTTCGACACAATGTTCAACTGTCTTCTAATGCCAACTTCATCAAGTCGGAAATTGTGACGAGCTTTTTTCATGAAACCTACAAAGCACCAGAAGGCATCAGAGTCATCCTCCACCACTGCAATAATTGGAGAGAGCAGATCACTCATTCCTTGGCAATAACCTATCTCGGGATCGTAAAGGGCATAGGCCTCAAGTATAGCAACAAGCCGAGCAGCATGAAAAATCCTGCATGGATCTAAATGATCATAATCCTTCAAGCCAACACTCTCAGCCAACCGTTTTGCTTTGGTTTCTGACACTGTAGCCTGAGCTGGAGCATTTGCAATCCATTCATCATTTGCCCTCACAGCATCAACACGGATGATTCTCTGCCATGTGGCAAAATCTTCATCCGCGCGTTTGGACCGGCCTTTTATCTGGGAGGCAGAGGAACTATCATTATCATCTTTACCAATACTATTTTCTTCAGTTATTTCTGAAGCAAGGAGGGGTGTGTTTTCATGTTCTTCCGAAGAGTCAGAATCAGATGATTCCGTCTCACCAGTAGAGCCATTTTCACAAGTAACTACACTTTTATCAACATCTCCCTCCAAAAATGAGTCAGAAGATAGAAGGGTTTGATGACTTTGATCACACAGACAGCGACTGGAATCATCAACCACAGGGCTTCCTCCCTCAGGGGAGTCCGACCCCCTACTACTAACCACATCCTTTAAGCCTGGAGAGTCAAGAACTTGACTAGAATCCCCACTATCTTCCTTGCAGTTGTTTCCAGCAGTTTCCTTCAACTTACAGCCATTCTCAGTACGTTTCAGAATTTGGAGGCACTGTTTCCGCAGTCTTTCATACTCTTTTCTGTGTCAGAAAGAAGTAAACAAATAAAACTCAAAAAAAAAAAAAAGGAATAGAAAGAAAGAAAAGGGAAAAGGAAGATGGTAACAGTAACAAAGCATTGGCCAATAAATCTGTGTGTTGAAGAAGCACAAGAAAGAAAATAATGATACCTTTTCCTACGTCTAATGGATTCTCTTTCTTCCTTCGTACTGTTTAAGTCATATCTGTTAAGCATGCAGACATCACAGTTAGTTAGTGTAACTGGTCATTCATGACCCACCTCTACAATGCAATAGGAAAACATCTCAGAAAATTTGTTTTCTAGATAAGTGATTACTATGAAAAGTAATCACGAATGAAGAAAAACTCAAGCAGTGGGAAAAAGAAGAGCTTAAAATGGATCCTTGGAGCAGAAAATTCAGATAAATACATTAAACATTCCATTTTCCTCCTCTTACTTCCAAAGTGACTAACAACTAACAACATAAAATTATTTAACCAAGGCTTTCTATCGAATGAAAAATCATTGGGACAATGAACCGTCCATAAAGCACCAAGATATAAAAAGATGATACAATGACTTTAGAAGAAAAAAAAAATTGGGCCACCGTCCAGTGATTTGAAAGGAAGAAGCTAACCTAGAGGTTAAAGAGTTCAAAGGAGAAAGGTCCTATGTTACTTAGACTCGCGTGTGAGCATCGGATATAGAAGTGTCTGACATGGGCATGTTCAATTTTCTAAGTGTTTCCACGTATTTGGAGGGTCTTTGGAGGGTTATATCCCCATACTCATATCTGGGAATGTGTTGGACATGGGTGTCATACATGGATTCTTGAAGAAAAATGAAGAGTCGTAGCAACATAGGAAAGGTCTACTTTGAGTCAAACTATAAAGTGGTACATAAAGAGTAAAAGTATATGAATCTTACACTCCAAGGAGGAATGGCCATACCTCTGCTCTAATACTTGGGTCAACACCCTGCATTGAAGATGAAAAGAATGAAATCTCCAGAAGCAAAACATATCCACTAAAGCAGAATAAACCAGATACAATCTATAACAAACTCAGATGAAAGAGAAGGCAAATAAGTCTGACACAAGTTCAATAACATACTCCATTTCGAACTTTCTTCAGTAACTTGACACCACCATCAATGAGTTTCCCATCTTTTGTGAATAAATTTTTCCATTCTTTAAGTTGCAGGGCATGTTTTCTTCTCCTAAGGGACCAAGGTGATTTTAGGCTACCCCTACAGAAAGAAACAACATTACTAATTCCTTTGATCAAGACATCAGCTTATGACAAGCATAACTGGAAACAAGAATTAAAAGATAAAAATTAATAGGCCATAAATACGAATAGCAATTCTTATTATTTTGGATAAGTTAACAAAATAATAGGTTTTTTTGGGGGGTTCATGCATGATTTATGAAATACACTATACAAGTCACATACTCTTCCAAAAAATGCAATGCATCACATGAAACAAAATTTGTGAAACACTCAACTGAGTAACGCTAAAAGCTGATTAGATACGCGGAAGAGTCAAGACAAGAGAAAAACTTCAACTAGTTCTGCAAACAGAATCGATTGCAAGAGTCATTGCAATCACTAAGAACGAGCAACAAAGATGAGGACAAACAAAAAAGAATCACAACTCAACTGCAACAACAAAAAGGTCCAAATCCTAATGAACATCTATCATGAAGTACAATTAAAATGAGAAACATGGCTGTAATATTACACTCTAAATGAGAAATGTTATGGCTATTACTTAAATTTTGCTTATCAAACTCGTTCTGAAAGTGACCGCTACTGCTACCCAAAAGTAAGGAGAATCACTACATTAGATTAGTGTGATCAACATCAGTACTGAAAGAGCTAAAGCCTTCAGAGAATACTTTGAAAGAAAGTATATACATACAAACAACAAAATAATAGTCAGATTCAGAACCTCTGGAGAGAGGAACAGACGATGAGATTGGAATCGAACTCTTATTAACAGCCTAAGGAACATGACGGCGACTACTTCCAGATTGGAGATCTAAGAACAGAAAGAATAAAATAAGGAAAATTAAGGGGAAAAAAGTAAAGTTGGAATCTATAAAATTCTGGCAAAGATAAGTAGAACTCTTTATTTATTATTTTTTTTAAAGGAAAGAAGTAGTTTAAATTCAACAGAAAAATAAGGAAACTAAAGGATCAGTTGGAAGTGGTGAGGAGGAAGATGAATGACGATGAAGATGATGAAGAATAAGTACTTGACGGCGATGTATAAGATGATGATGGCGACGAAGATGTGTGACTTCGCCGTAGGATTCTCATTAACGATTTCTATACCGGAAGCATATCGAATTCTACATATCTAATTTACCTAATTAGTAATCAAAATCAATCTAAGCTCCCTAGGCTGCGTAATCATGGACACGATTTACAATGAGAACGAAGATTTGTTTTTCTTACCTACGGGAGTAGACAATGGTGGCGGCGAGGGCAAGTCCGGCCATAGCAGTGACGGCAATGGCTACGCCAGAAGGCGAAACCGCAGAGTAATAAGACCAGAAACCGGCGCCCCCGCCGCCACCTCCACCGCCAGTGCTAGCTTCCGCGAATAGGATCCATTTCCCAAAACCTCCAACGCCGTCGCCGGACAAGAGAAATAGCATGAAAACGGCAAAGTACGATGAAACAAAGGTTAAGCCCAAGCTCAAATCCCGATTAGACTTTTGCCTTCCCTTCGGCTTCTTCTTCCGGTTGGAAACGCGAAGAAAAGCACTAACCATCACCAAACGGAGGAACCGCTTGGGTTTTTTTTTTCCTCTGTAATTATTGTTTGATTTTGGATTTTTCTTTTTCCAATTCAATTAAAAACTTCTGCTTTCTTGTCATCAAAGGCAGTAACCAGATACCTTTCTTCGCCTTTCATTCTTTGACTGTTCGAGCGAGTGTTAGTGAAAATCAGATTGGGGATTTCGGATTTCATAGTTTGGGCAAAAGTTGGGTCCCTTTAGC
>JBBYHL010314632.1:0-23552 GCA_038381835.1 Adansonia madagascariensis
CAAAAAGACAAACATCATTTCTCATAACAATCTGCATTCATTTTGTGATTGACCACCATAAACAAGTTCTCCTTATTAGGATAATGATATTGATACATTAGTTTCTAAGGAAAAGCTATTCTTTCCACCATTTTTCTTAAAACCAAAGTTCATCCTTCAAATGTGACAAACATGGATACTCGTGATAATTTTCACTTTTTTTCGATTGGCGACCATAAACATGATCCCCTCATTAAGATACGTGATATTGATGTTTTGTTTTCTTAGGAAAAGCTTTTCTTTCCACCATTTTCCTTAGAACCAAAGTTCATTCATCAAATGAGACAAACATTGATTCTCGTAATAATCTCATTAATTTTGGGATAGCCCACCATAAACATGCTTTCTTCACTGCAATAAATGATATTAATGCTTTCGTCTCTCAAGTAAAGCTTTTCTTTCCACTATTTTTAGAGAACCAAAGCTTATTTGTCAAATAAGATAAAATTCGATTCTCAATAACAATCTACATTCTTTTTGCGATTAACCACCATAAACAAGTTTTCCTCATTAAGATGCGTGATATTGATGTTGTGGTTTCCTAGGAAAAGCTTTTCTTTCCACCATTTTTCTTAGGACCAAAGTTTAACCGCAAAATGAGAGAAAGATTGATTCTCATAATAATCCCATTAATTTTGGGGTTGCCCACCATAAATATGTTTTCCTCACTGTGATAGATGATATTAATGCTTTGGTCACCCAAGTAAAGCTTTTTTCTCTACCTTTTTCAGAGAACCAAACTTCATTCATCAAATAAGATAATCGTTGATCCTTAAAACAATCTGCATTCTTTTTAGGATTAACCACCATAAACAAGCTATCCTCATTGGGATAA
Source organism: Adansonia madagascariensis (assembly GCA_038381835.1). NCBI lineage: Eukaryota > Viridiplantae > Streptophyta > Magnoliopsida > Malvales > Malvaceae > Adansonia > Adansonia madagascariensis. The sequence continues at coordinate 875 of JBBYHL010314632.1, forward strand.
TGATATTAATACATTGCTTTCCAAGGAAAAGTTTTTTTTTCCACCATTTTTCTTAGAACCAATGTTCATCCTTCAAATGAAACAAACATGGGAACTTATAATAAGTGAGATAAGTGATATTGACGCTTTGGTTTCTTAGGAAAAGCTTTTCCTTCCACCATTTTCCTTTGAACCAAAGTTCATCCGTCAAATGCGACAAACATTGATTATCATAATAATCTCCATTAATTTTTTGATTAGCCATCATAAACATGTTCTCTTCACTGTGATAAATGATATTAATGTTTGGGCTCCCAAGTAAAGCTTTTCTTTCCACCATTTTTAGAGAACCAAACTTCATTTGTCAAATAAGACAAACATCATTTCTCATAGCAATCTGCATTTATTTTGTGATTAACCACCATAAACAAGTTTTCATCCTTGGGAAAATGATATTGATACTTTAGTTTCTAAAGAATAGCTGTTCTTTCCACCATTTTTCTTAAAACCAAAGTTCAACCTTCAAATGTGATAAACACGGATACCTCTAAATTAAGGAGCAGAGTTAACACAAAAATCTTGGTGGGTTGTTTGCTTAACTAGTCTATAATGCAATATTCACTGTGTTTGATCAACTTGAGAAACTCAGTGGCTTCTCTTTCACTCACTGCTTGTTTGACTTTCTTGGGCTTGAAATTTTTTGTTGGACTTGAGTGGTACTAGTGCTTGGGGATGTATCAACCTTTTATTTTTCTTGAGCTGGGGGAGCATAACACTTGCTACCATGAGTTAGGTGACTAACTCTTGACAACTCTATTGTAGCAGTTGCAAGAGTTAGTTCTCCGATCATCACTACCTAATTTTTGTACTTCCATGGGATAACTTTGTTGCTCTTATACAAGAATGGTTTAGGTACCTCGACAATTTACTTCGTTATAGGTGTCAAAAAATTGACCTCAGGACTCAACTTACCATAAAGAATAAGGGGTCGATTTCTTCCGTAAGGTGGCTGTATAGTTTTATCTCCTATCATATTGATAGATTCAGCAATAGGTGTGATTTCATGATAGAATTCTATTTGGCCATCATTCATGATTCTTTGCACCGTGGACCTAAACTCTTTGCATGTTTATAGTGTATGACCTGCAACTGTGTGGAAGTCACAGAAGTTATGGGATTGTCTTCTAATTTTTTTGTTATGTTAAGCAACCCAACCTGAATTAATGCCTACTAGACTAAAAACATTGCCATCCTTATATCCTTTATGCTTGCCTTGACTTCCTATTTATTCTTAATGTCGATCATGTTTGCAGCCGGCTCAGTGTGGTTTAGTAAAGATTAGCAACAATATTTGGTCCCTGTTTCATCCCTAACTGTAAGACTTTTGAGTTAATTAGATTTTGCATATTTCGTTTGAAAGATATGTAGTTTCAATGATGCCCTGGGGCTCCAGCATGGTATTCATAGTGGGTGTTAAGGTTATACCATTGCAAGTATGGTGGCTTTTTTTTTAGGACATAGATTGAGGCCACTAAATGATTTTGGAGCAAGGTTTGGCAGAGTTCCTTATAGGTCATAGGGATGGGATCAAAATGCAGTCTTTGTTGATTCGAACCTTGATTGTTAGGTGCATTACTGGTTGTTTTATAGGTATTTTGGTAGACTTACGGAGTAGCTTTATGGTAGGTTGGATGGCATTGCAAAGGATGGGTTATAGGTTATGGCATTAATTGGCTGAAGGGGTATTATGATAGGGTGAGAATACAGCATGCTTGGATAGCGAGTGTCAGGTATGTGATGCCATTTTTGCTGAGATGAGCTAGCATAACTATGGCATTGGTCTCTCATTCCTTCTTCTTATTAGCAATAGGCTTCTTGCTTGGTCCAAACTTTCCCCGGCTGACATTCTACCATTCTTAATGGCTACGTTAGTCATTTCTCTAGAGAGAACTAGGTCTGCGAATTTCTTAGTGGCATTTCCTATGAGTTTCTCGTAATAAGGAGGATGTAAGGTGTGAATGAAAGTGACTGTCATCTCTTTTTCTGTAAGGGGAGGCTGGACTAGGGCTGCTTCCTTTCTCTATCTTTAAGCGAATTGCCTGAAACTTTTAGTGGATCTCTTTTTAAAATTCATCAAGGAAAGTTGATCCGGTGCCCAATCTGACATGTGCTGGTATTGATTTAGAAAGGCCTTAGCCAAGTCAGCCCATGATTGGATTTTCACATTGTCTAGCTGGATATACCACTGAGCTGCTGCCCCAATGAGGCTACACTGGAAACAATGGATAAGGAGCTTTTCATCTTTCTTGTACCTAGCCATCTTTCGTAGGTACATTCAAACATGGATGAAGGGTCGATGGTTCTATTAAACTTCTCAAACTCTAGGATTTTAAACTTCGAGGGAATAACAAGGTTGGACACTAAAGACAACGATTGTGCCTCAAGAGCTTCGAACTTGTCACTCCCCTTGATAGCTTAGTGATTACTTTTTTCATAGTCATGGTGGACTTTTAACCTTCTATTTTCTTTGGTTCTTCATGGTCAAGGGTTATCAGATCTGTCGATGAGACTCCTGCTTTCACCCCTTGAGTACTAGGAATGAATTGACCTGCTACAATAGGATTCAGGTAGATTACTGATAGAGTCTAAGTGGCAGGTGTAGGAGCAGATCATTATTCTTGTCTAGTTTCCCCTTGGGCAGTTTTTGGATTATTGGTAGGGGGACTTTAGCATTGAAGGAATATTCCTTGTTTCAGCAGTGCTGGCTTGCCCTTTTTCTTTCATAGAGGCAATTATTAGTTCCATAAGTTTTGTGATTTGATTTTGCATTTCGTATTCTTGATGAAGCATCTAGTCTTATGATTCCTTAACCATTAGTTCAAGTTATTCAATATGAGTTTCATGATCACTCTCCATGATTTACTTATGGCATCATATGTTGTAACAGTGCGTGATGTAATGTTCTATGTTCCTAATTGATCTCGGAATCCCTTACACTTTTATCGCCCAATTCTTATATTAAAATTTATTTAAAAATGTATTTATTGATAAGCATTTATGATGCAATGATGAGTTAAGATAATGAATGATTGATGCAAGTGTAATGAAAAATGGTGAAATTAAATGTGCATATGCATTGGAGACAATTGATTCCTGGAATAGCTTCGTCAATAACATTATTCATAAAGCCATAGAAAGGTTTTTTCTTGCAACATGATTACATCTGAAAGTATCTAACATGATTACATTATGTAATCATATGATCAAGAAAGCTTAAAGGTTGCTACTCTTGATTTTTGACAGGTACAATGTCTTGCCTTATTGATCGAGCTACCTCAATCATGTCGTTTGCCTCTCATTAAGCCATTTAAACTTGTTTAGTAAGGTGTTGCTGTTGTACTTGCTAGTTCAAAGGTGCTTCATCGATTGTCACTTGCCAATCTAGTTCATGTTGCTCGGAAACCCTTATTAGTTCATTGATATGACCTTGATGAACCTGGAGAGACTACTATAACTCTTAGATTCTGTGAGTGAGGGCTTCATTTTCAACCTTGGTAGCTCTTGCATCTTACATTTGGGTCTCGAGTCTTTGATTGCTTCGTTGCTAGGTAGAAGCGAAAGCAAATGCCCTTATGAATTTTTCTTTGCTGGTTTGACTTCCTCCTTTTACTGATCTAGCTTACGATTGAGAGTGGCAACTTTCGCTTCCCATTTGACTGATGTCTTGCTAATATGTCAAGACTCATTAGCTTTTTGAAGTGTCACATAATCCTTGGTTAGGCTTTTGAGGTCATCTTTGAAATGATCCCTTTCTTTAATGACTCGATCCATTTCGCCGCTCCTAAGATTGAAATCCATCTCTAGCTAGCCCTTTTCCTGCTTAAGTCGAGAGATTTTTATGGCAAAGGGTACCTTTTCTCACTCGAACTCCCTCCTAAATAGCTCGATCTTAGAAGGCGGTTTCTTTATTAGGATTTACAGTATCTCGAAGTTGGGTGGTGGCAATGGATCATTGATATGGCAGAGTCTCCATTCTTCGTATCCAGGAGTGGTGGGGCTTCCTCTCTAGTATCTTTCCATACAATGGACCTTCTTCCAGGCTTGGAAAGCTAACTAGACTTTTGCTTTATAATTGGGCTCTCCATATTCAAAATCCCAATGTCCTAATTCTTTGAAGAATAGGATGAATTGTTGGCATTGGAACTAACGCAATACCAATATAGGAGCATAACTAGTATTTCCCCGTAATCCTAGGAGCGGTACACAAGTTTAGTTTCCACATCTATACACAATCGACTAAGGGAACACCCATGGGCTCTCCACGTGATTTCTTCCTCCTTGATGTTTCATAACTCCTCGACCCAATGCTTTTCTATCTTATCTTGATGACATTCTTCCTCTAATACTATAGAATGAGGATTAAACTTGAAGAAGAAATTTTGCCTGGTTCTTTCCTCCCTAACATAGAGATGACCTAGGAGCCATATCTAGAGCAATGGGGTACACTTGATAAACCTTCCTATTCCAGTTCTTTTACAAAAGCTGAGGGCGCAAATGGTTTCGATGATGATGGCAAAAGCAGGGTTGATGTCACAACATAGGCAAGAAAAGAAATCTGTGACTACCACTTTTACATAACCCAAAATCTTTAAGAATATGATGAGCCTATAGATTGCCAGAGCATAAACATCTTAAACTTTCTTTTGGTTAGAAAGATTTACCATGGCCTCTTTCAAGCTGGCCCAAGAGATGTATTTGCTGCTCTTTTTTACTTTGACATGACTGTCAACCCATGCTTCTGTGGCACTAAGAATTTGCCTCAACCTTTTCTTGAATGGAGGAGGTAATAACACTTTGTAGTAAATCTGATCAAACCTAGCCCTTTCTATGTTGAGTAGAGCTATGTATTCATTAATGGTAGGCACTAAATCTTATTGATTGAAAGTGAAACATCGATAGGTTAGATTCTAGAACTGTGTTGCTACTTGCAACAAGCCATTATCCAACCAAACTCAAAATAAAAGAGCTATATTCTCATACTTTTTCATGAAGGCTTCTTTCTCGTTGTTATCCCAACTATCCCAAATGTGCATTAATTCCTGATAATCATTCTAACAAAAACCTATCTTGACCTCTTTATGCATTTTTGAGATGTAATCGAGCTTTAGGATGTCTCTATCTTGACATTGGCGACCTTCTGACCATGTTCTAACATTTTCAAAGGGCTCGATAATGGAGATAAGCTATTGCTCCATAAATGATGCCCCTTGCTGAACACCAAACCAAAATAATTGTCCCAAAATGATGATAGTCATAATAGTTATGATAAGATGATGCATACAATAAAACACAAACGAAGGGAAAATAAGTTAGTGGAACATACAGGAGACAAATCTAAGAAATAAAGAATTTAAGAACATCAAAACAAAACATTCATAACATGTCTCAACCAAGGTGGTGAGATGAGAAATAGGCAACATTTTAACATGTCAAGATGCGATATGCCCTTCATGAGGTGATACAATATCTTATTTTGGTGGAAAAATAATCAACTAGTAGTAATATTCATTTTTCACCACTAGTGCAGATGCGCGTTAAGCCGTGACTCGGACAACATAATGGCTTACAACATAAGACATTGTGAATGATGGTTTTTTTTGCCCACCGTCACTTATTTAGACAAAGATTAGCCGTCGTTTGGGCAGCATGATGGCATGCCTTGATAAATGATAAAAATGCAGATGCGGGTGACAATTATATACTCATTGTCACCTACATAGCTATGGTAATTAAGAGTAAAGGTTAGGAATGTTTCCCTGAGTGACCCTATTCTCCGAGTATTCTAGTAGCTTTTTGGTATGGTTTGACATGGTTTAGCTCGTAGGGCTCACTATATGAGGTTTAGATTGACACCTAAATAGGTATTTAAATTAGTTCCTCCATCTGGTAAGGACAATCGAGGCACCCCAACCCTAAGCCTATCGCGGGTTTGGCGAAAAGGGTTTGATCCGATGGATGTATTTCCCTATGCAAACGCGGAGGGTTACTCACAAGAGACATAGGTAATTTACATCTAGGAAGTTATTGCCATACCTATGCAGAGGGTTACTCATAAAGACGAATAGCTCACTTTCTCCTAATGATTGGGTTATAACCAAGCCATGGAGTTTGGCGGGACTCTAATGCTCGTGCAAGTGCGTGGTGTGTGACGAGGAAACGATCAAACATTTCTACTTACTTTCGTATTACCAATTTTATTAAACTGATGATAATTCAAAAATAAGACAATCTTAACAATCATGCCAAACAAAAGATTAGTTGACAAAATGAAAAAAAAGGTCATAGTTAAATAATGGTCGAAGATCGAAGGACACGAGAGCCTAGCAAGACATGGCTAATTATTGGCTTAACTCTCTATACTTCCCCAGTGGAATCGCTAAGCTGTCGCAATGTGCCCGGGGATGGATCCTCACAGATCTAGGGTGCATAGGACCTAAAATATTTTTTTAACTTGGAAATGTCTTCTTGACTGAGACTTGTCCTTGTAACATGATGAGACTAAGAAAGTACAGATTCTCGACTCGTGATACAGTGAAGGGGACCATAAGATGAATCACTCATCTTATTGGTCTCGAGTGACCATCACAAAGTGGCTAACACTTAGAGTCACCACTAATCATTTTGGGGCTAGGCATGATTAGATGCCTATTGAGCCTATGTTTTGAGTTACGAAACTCAAAACATCGATCTTATGGTCTATGTAGTACAAAGATTCATCGTTTGGGCTCGAGAGTTGGCTATGCATGATAAGGTACAAACCTTTTCGTAACACTCAAAATCGGTACCTTACTAGCTATGTCTTATCTTGGTTTCGATTCTTTCAGTCTTAACTCATCACTATTTCAATATAACCCCTTTTTAATGCATGAATTTTATGAAAACACAAATCCAGGTTTTGATGAAAAAATTTAATCTCATATACTCCCCAGAGAGATGGGGAATATAGAAATTTTCAATAAAAATGACCACTGGATTTTACTTTGAAAATGGAATGTTTCACTTTAAGCACTGGAGAGATACCCATGTGGAACATCACCTTTAATTTTGTTTGAAATGATTGGAAAACATGAATGCAAATAATCATCACAAAGAAATCATGTTAGTAAGGCAACAAATTAAGCAACATAACATGGATAATTCAATGTAATAATGAAGAAAATGGATGGACTATTGAATTTATCTCGCAATTAGCATCGATTATCTGGGAATAACCGAATCGATAATTTTTGAGATGTGTTTGGGTTCCTTGATTGAACACGGTTTGTTTCACATATTCATGAAAGTTGGTCTAAAAAGGCCTAACCATAATGCTATTTGTTAATTTCAGGGATTTTGGATAGTTTAGGTTTGAAAAATCATAACTCTTTCATCTGGACTAATACGGGGGTGAACAACACTTGGTTTTAAAGATATTTTGACACACTTTCAGAGAAAAATATTATAAAATTCATGAAAAATCATTTGGGATTCTAAAGTGATTTTTCAATTTGTAACAGTGATGCTACTAGGAGGGGACAAAGCGAAGCAGAGGATATTTTTTATTTTTCTTTGTGTTTTGGGGTCCAAACTTGGGTCATTGGCATTCAAACATCTATGACTGAAGGGAAAGAATGGCATGAGCGTTATGAACTCATTTGCACAGCCCTAGAGTATTTTGGGATGATGAAATAGCCTGGTGATCATATCACTCAAGGTTTTGACTCAAAAACAAGGCAGAAACATTTCGGAAGCAAGTGTAAGGCCATTTTCATGGGAAAATAAAAAATTTTGAGCTTGTTTAATCAAGATTCCAGATATGGAAAAACTAAATTTTTCCCAAGATTTTTTGCTAACTTTAAGGAAAATGCTAAGTTCATGCTAGTCCTCATTGGTTGAGGTGAGCATGCTTAACTTAGGAAGGTTTTGAAAATTAGTTTTTGATAATCATCAAACATGCATTTGGACATGGAGAAGACAATGAACATACAAGGGAAAGGCACATAACATGAATAGGGATGCTAACTTTACCAATGGTTTTGACAAAGAAAGTGTTATGCACATATCTTATGAAGTAAAGCATGCCGAAAATAATAATATTTCGTGACAAAAGGCAAGTTAACATATAAACATGCTTGAAATATGCTAGGCTAAGGATTCATACATGGATTAATCATTACAAGATGCATGGATATGGCATAAAATGCATAAGTAAGAACTATCAAAATAATGAGGATGAAATGAGGCATTTTGCACATCAAAGGGGCATTAAGGCATCCAAATCCTAAACTACCACATACAAAAGCCACAATAATACGTGAGAATCCTAAGAGGATGATGTAAACATGGAGAGCTCACTAAAATGATGAAGATGTTGATAAACAAAAAATGAAAGTGATAAAGTAAGAAGTTATACAACAAAACTTCAACTTTTGACCAAACAGTTAGAGCAATAGAGATGGCTTGAATTTCCCTTTTTTCCTTGTTGTTAACAAGCAAGAAAATGAGAGAAACAATAGGTTTTGGTTTGGATGGATGAGAGTGATTTTCAAAATGTGTAGTGGTTGAGAGTGAATGTTTTGGGGCTGTTTTGGGTGCTAAGTGAACCATTGTATCAATACTATAAACCATTGTATCGATACATGTTGCTATGTATCGATACAGTTCTTTACAAAATGCACATTTTGGTCTTAGCATGGCCTAGTATCGATGCATGAGCTTCTGTATTGATACATTTACATGTTGTACCGATACAAATGGGGACATTTCAAATCTTTGGATTGTTGGAGCATTGTATCGATATATGAGAACCATGTATTTATACATTTAAGCAAAATTATGAATTTTCTCATATCTTTTGCCACTGAACACCTTGAACTACGTCTTTTGATGCCACGTCTCTGCATTTACCTTTGATACGATCCATAGGCCTTCTTGAACTCCTTAAAAAAACATTTTCATCTGGTGACACATCATCCGATGATCATCGCCCCCTCTAACGTCCATGCCCTAGATTTTTAAAAACTAGCCTGGACAAAATAAGGTCTTTACACCAAGGAAAAGCTTTTCTTTCCACCATTTTTCTTAGAACCAAAGTTCATCCTTCAATGAGACAAACATGGGTACTCATAATAATTTTCACTTTTTTTGGATTTGTGACCATAAACACATTCCCCTTATTAAGATACGTGATATTGATGTTTTGTTTTCCAAGGAAAAGCTTTTCTTCCTACCATTTTTCTTAGAACTAAAGTTCATCCGTCAAATAAGACAAATAATTATTATCATAATAATCTCATTAATTGTGTAATTGCCCATCATAAACATGTTTTTTTCACCGCAATAGATGACATTAATTCTTTGGTCTCCCAACTAAAGCTTTTCTTTCCACCATTGTTAGAGAACCAAACTTCATTTGTCAAATAAGGCAAACATTGATTCTTATAGTAGTCTGCATTCTTTTTGTGACTGACCACCATAAACAATTTCTCCTTATTGGGATAACGATATTGATACTTTGGTTTCTATGGAAAAGCTTTTCTTTCCACCATTTTTCTTAGAACCAAAGTTCATCCTTTAAATGTGACAAACATGGATGCTCATAATAATTTTCGTTTTTTTATCAGTGACCATAAGCACATTCCCCTCATTGAGAAATGCGATACTGATGTTTTGGTTTCCCAATAAAAGCTTTTCTGTCCATCATTTTCCTTTGATCCAAGGTTTATCCGTCAAATGACAGAAACATCAATTCTCATAATAATCTCAATAATTTTGTAATTGCACACTGTAAACATCTTTTCTTCACTGTGATAGACGATATTAATGCTTTGGTCTCCCAAGTAAAGCTTTTTTTCCATCCTGTTTAGAGAACCAATCTTCGTTCGTCAAATAAGACAAACATCGATTCAATAACAATCTGCATTCTTTTGTGATTGACTACCATACACAAGTTCTCTTTATTGGGATAATGATATTGATACTTTTGTTTCCAAGGGAAAGCTTTTCTTTCCACCATTTTCCTAGAACCAAAGTTCATCCTTCAAATGAGACAAACATGGGTGGTCATAATAATTTTCACTTTTTTTGTGATTGGCTACCATAGACATGTTCCCCTCATTAAGATACATGATATTGATGCTTTGGTTTCATAGAAAAATCTTTTCTTTCCACCATTTTCCTTGGAACCAAAGCTCACCCGTCAAATGTGACAAACATTGATTCTCATAATAATCTCATTAATTTTGTGATTGCCCATCATAAACATATTTTCTTCACTGCAATAGATGATGTTAATACTTTGGTCTCCCAAGTAAACTTTTACTTTCTAGCATTTTTAGAGAACCAAACTTCATTCATCAAATAAGACAAACATAAATTCTCATAACAATCTGTATTCTTTTTGTGATTGACCACCATAAACAAGTTCTTCCCGTTGAGATACATGATATTGATTTTTGGTTTCCTAAGAAAAGCTTTTCTTCCACCATTTTCCTTGGAACCAAAGTTCAACCGTCAACTGAGACCAATATTGATTCTCATAATAATCTTATTAATTTTGTGATTACCTACCATAAACATGTTTACTTCTCTGCGATAAATGATATTAATGCTTTGGTCACCCAAGTAAAGCTTTTCTTTGCACTATTTTTACATAACCAAACTTTGTTTGTGAAATAAGACCTCATAACAATCTGCATTCTTTTTGTGATTGACCACCATAAACAAGTTCTCCTAATTAGGATAATGATATTGATACTTTGGTTTAAAAAAAGGAAAAGCTTTTCTTTCTACCATTTTTCTTATATCCAAAGTTCATCCCTCAAATGACATAAACATGGATACTCGTAATAAATTTCACTTTTTTTGGATTAGCGACCATAAACACGTTCCCCTCATTCAGATACATGATATTGATGTTTTGTTTTCCTAGGAAAAGCTTTTTTTTCCACTAATTTCCTTAGAACTAAAGTTCATTTGTCAAATGAGACAAAAATTGATTCTTATAATAATCTCATTAATTTTGTGATGGCCCATCATAAACATGCATTCTTCACTATGATAGATGATATTAATGCATTGGTCTCCCAAGTAAAGCCTTTCTTTCCACCATTTTTAGAGTGCCAAACCTCGTTCGTTAAATAAGACGAACATCGATTTTCATAATAATCGGCGTTTTTTATGATTGGCCACCATAAATAAGTTTTCCTCATTCGGATACATGATATTGATACTTTGATTTCCCAAGAAAAGCATTTTCATTCCAACATTTTCCTTAGAACCAAAGCTCATCTGTCAAATGAAACAAACATTGATTCTTACATTAATCTCCATTAATGTTGTGATTGCCCAGCATAAACGTATTTTGTTCACAACAACAGATGATATAAATGCTTTAGTCTACTAAGTAAAGTTTTTCTTTCCATCGTTTTTAGAGAACCAAATTTCTTTTGTCAAATAAGACAAACATCAATTCTCATAACAATATGCATTATTTTTGTGATTGACACCATAAACAAGTTCTCCTCATTGGGATAATGATATTGATACTTTGGTTTCTAAGGAAAAGCTTTTCCTTCCAACATTTTTCTTAGAGCCAAAGTTTAACCTTCAAATTAGACAAACTTGGATACTTGTAATAATTTTCACTTTTTTGGATTAGTGACCATAAACACGTCTCCCTTATTGAGATACGTGATTTGATGTTTTAGTTTTTCAAGAAAAGCTTTTCTTTCCACCATTTTCCTTAGAACCAAAGTTCATCCGTCAAATAAGACAAACATTGATTCTCATAATAATCTCATCAATTTTGAGGTTGCCCACCATAAACATGTTTTCTTCACTGTGATAGATGTTATTAGTGCTTTGATCTACCAAGTAAAGCTTTTTTTCCCACTGTTTTTAGAGAAGCAAACTTTGTTCGTCAAATAAGACAAACATCGATTCTCATAACAATCTGCATTCTTTTTGTGATTGACCACCATAAACAAGTTCTTCTTATTGGGATAATGATATTGATTCTTTGGTTTCCAAGGACAAGCTATTTTTTCCCCTAATTTTCCTAGAATCAAAGCTTTACCTTCAAATGAGACAAACAAAAGTACTCATAATAATTTTCATTTTTTTATTGGCGACTGTAGACACGTTCCCCTTATTGAGATACGTGATATTGATGTTTTGGTTTCCTAGCAAAAGCTTTTCTTTCCACCTTTTTCCTTGGAACCAAAGTTCATCATCAAATATGGCAAGCATTGATTCTTATAGTAATCTCCATTAATTTTATGATTACCCATCATAAACATGTTTTCTTCACTACGATAGATGATATCAATGCTTTGGTCTCCCATGTAAAGCTTTTCTTTCCACTGTTTTTAGAGAACCAAACTTCATTTCTCAAATAAGACAAACATCGATTCTAATAACAATCTGCATTCTTTTTGTGATTGACCACCATAAACAAGTTCTCCTCATTCGGATAATGATATTGATACTTTGGTTTCCAAGGAAAAGCTTTTCTTTCCACCATTTTTGTTAGGTCCAAAGTTCATCCTTCAAATGAGACAAACATGGATACTCATAATAATTTTTATTTTTTCTAGATTGGCAACCAAAAACACATTTCGCTTATTGAGATACGTTATATTGATGTTTTGTTTTCCTAGGAAAAGCTTTTCTTCCTACCAATTTTCTTAGAACCAAAGTTAATCCATCAAATGAGACAAAAATTGATTCTCATTATAATCTCATGATTACCCCTCATAAACATGCTTTCTTCACTACAATAGATGCTATTAATGTTTTGGTCTCTCAAGCAAAGCTTTTCTTTCCACCATTCTTAGAGAGCCAAACTTTGTTCATCAAATAAGATGAACATCGATTCTCGTAACAATCTGCATTTTTTTGGGATTGGCCACCATAAACAAGTTACATTCGTTGGGACACATGAAATTGACACTTTGATTTCCCAGGAAAAGCTTTTTCCTTTCACCAGTTTCCTTAGAACCAAAGCTTATCCGTCAAATGAAATAAACATTGATTCTCACATTAATCTCCATTAATTTTATGATTGCCCATCATAAACATTTTTCGTTCACAACAACAGATGAGATAAATGCTTTAGTCTACCAATTAAAGCTTTTCTTTCCACCGTTTTTAGAGAACCAAACTTCATTGCCAAATAAGACAAACATCGATTCTCATAAGAATCTGCATTCTTTTTGTGATTGACCACCATAAACAAGTTCTCCTTATTGGGATAATGATATTGATACTTTGGTTTCTAAGGAAAATCTTTTCTTTCCACCATTTTTCTTAGAGCTAAAGTTCATCCTTCAAATGAGACAAACATAGATACTCGTACTAATTTTCACTCTTTTTGGATTGGTGACCATAAACACGTTCCTCTTATTGAGATACGTAATATTAATGTTTTGGTTTTTCAAGAAAAGCTTTTCTTTTCACTATTTTCCCCAAAACCAAAATTTATCCATCAAATGAGACAAACATTGATTCTCATAATAATCTCATCAATTTTGAGGTTACCATAAATATGTTCTCTTCATTATGATAAATGTTATTAGTGCTTTGATCTCCCAAGTAAAGCTTTTTTTTTCACTATTTTTAGAGAACCAAACTTTATTCATCAAATAAGACAAGCATCGATTCTCATAAAAATCTGCATTCCTTTAATGATTGACCACCATAAACAAGCTCTTCTTATTGGGATAATGATATTGATTCTTTGGTTTCCAAGGAAAAGCTATTCTTTCCACCATTTTTCCTAGAATCAAAGCTTAACCTTCAAATGAGACAAACATGCATATTCGTAATAATTTTCATTTTTTTGATTGGTGATAGCATACATGTTCCCCTCATTGAGATACGTGATATTGATGCTTTGGTTTCCTAGCAAAAGCTTTTCTTTCCACCTTTTTCTTGGAGCCAAAGTTCATCCATCAAATGTGACAAGCATTGATTCTCATAGTAATCTCCATTAATTTTGTGATTGCCCATCGTAAACATGTTTTCTTCACTGTGATAGATGATGTTAATGCTTTGGTCTCCCAAATAAAGCTTTACTTTCTAGCATTTTTAGAGAACCAAGCTTAATTCGTCAAATAAGACAAACATCAATTCTCATAACAACCTGCAATCTTTTTTATGATTGACCACCATAAACAAGTCCTCCTCATTACGATACATGATATTGATTTTTGGTTTTCTAGTAAAAGCTTTTCTTACCACTATTTTTCTTAGAACCAAAGTTCAACCGTCAAATTAGACAAACATTGATTCTCATAATAATCTCATTAATTTTGTGATTGCCACTATAAACATATTTTCTTCACTGCGATAGATGATGTTAATGCTTAGGTCTCCCAAGTAAAGTTGTTCTTTCCACTATTTTTAGATAACCAAACTTCGTTTGTTAAATAAGACAAACATTGTTTCTCATAACAATCTGCATTCTTTTTGTGACTGGCCATCATAAACAAAGTTCTCCTCATTGGGATAATGATATTGATACTTTGGTTTCTAGGGAAAACTTTTCTTTCCACCATTTTTCTTATAGCCAAAGTTCATCCTTCAAAAGAGACAAACATGGATGCTCATAATAATTTTCACTTTGATTGGATTAGTGACCATAAACACGTTCCCCTCATTGAGATACGTGATACAGATGTCTTGGTTTCCTTCTTTCCACCATTTTCCTTCAATCCAAAGTTTATCCGTCAAATGACAAACTTTGATTCTCATAATAATCTCATTAAATTTTGTGATTGCCCACCATAAACATGTTTTCTTCACTACGATCGATGATATTAATGCTTTGGTCTCCAAACTAAAGCTTTTTTTCCCACCTTTTTTAGAAAACCAAACTTCGTTCATCAAATAAGTTAAACGTCGATCGTCATAACAATCTGCATTATTTTTGTGTTTGACCACCATAAACAAGTTTTTCTCATTGGGATAATGATATTGATTCTTTGGTTTCCAAGGAAAAACTTTTCTTTCCACCATTTTTCTTAGAACCAAAGTTCAACCTTTAAATGAGACAAACATGGGTACTCGTAATAATTTTCACTTTTTTTTTATTGACGACCATAGACATGTTCCCCCCATTGACATACGTGATGTTGATGCTTTGGTTTCCTAGGAAAAGCTTTTCCTTCCACCATTTTCCTTAAAACCAAAGTTCAACCATCAAATGAGAAAAACATTGATTCTTATAATAATCTCATTAATTTTGTGATTGCCCACCATAAGCATGTTTTCTTCACTGCGATAGATGATATCAATGCTTTGGTCTCCCACATAAGGCTTTTCTTTCCACTGTTTTTAGAGAACCAAACTTCGTTTCTGAAATAAGACAAACATTGATTCTAATAACAATCTGCGTTCTTTTTGTGATTGACCACCATAAACAAGTTCTCCTTATTCGGATAATGATATTGATACTTTGGTTTCCAAGTAACAGCTTTTCTTTCCACTATTTTTCTTAGATCCAAAGTTCATCCTTCAAATAAGACAAACATGGATGCTTGTAATAATTTTCACCTTTTTTGGATTGGCAACCAAAAACATGTTTTGCTCATTAAGATACATTATATTGATGTTTTGTTTTCCTGGGAAAAGCTTTCCTTTCTACCAATTTCCTTAGAACCAAAGTTAATCCATTAAAAGAGACAAAAATTGATTCCAATAATAATCTCATTAATTTTGTGATTGCCTATCATAAACATGCTTTCTTCACTGCGATAGATGCTATTAATGCTTTGGTCTCTCAAGCAAAGCTTTTCTTTCCACCATTTTTAGAGAGCCAACCTTCATTCATCAAATAAGACGAATATCGATTCTCATAACAATCTGCACTCTTTTTGGGATTGGCCACCGCAAACAAGTTATAGTCATTGGGATACATGATATTGATATTTTGATTTCCAAGGAAAAGCTTTTTCCTTCCACCAGTTTCCTTAGAACTAAAGCTCATCCATCAAATGAAACAAACATTGATTCTCACATTAATCTCCATTAATTTTGTGATTGCCCATCATAAACATTTTTCGTTCACAGTGACAGATGATATATATGCTTTAGTCTACCGAGTAAAGCTTTTCTTTCCACCGTTTTTAGAGAACCAAACTTCGTTGTCAAATAAGACAAACATCGATTCTCATAACAATCTGCATTTTTTTTGTGATTGACCACCATAAACAAGTTCTTCTCATTGGGATAATGATATTGATTCTTCGATTTCCATGGAAAAGCTTTTCTTTCCACCATTTTTCTTAGAACCAAAGTTCAACCTTTAAATAAGACAAACATGGGTACTTGTAATAAATTTTTGCTTTTTTTTTTTATTGACGATCTAGACATATTCCCCTCATTAAGATAGGTGATATTGATGCTTTGGTTTCCTAGGAAAAGCTTTTCTTTCTACCATTTTCCTTAAAACCAAAGTTCAACCATCAAATGAGAAAAGCATTGATTCTCATAATAATCTTAATAATTTTGTGATTGCCCACCATAAACATGTTTTCTTCACTGCGATAGATGATATCAATGCTTTGGTCTCCCACGTAAAGCTTTTCTTTCCACTGTTTTTAGAGCAGCAAACTTTGTTTCTCAAATAAGACAAACATCAATTCTAATAACAATCTGCATTCTTTTTGTGATTGACCACCATAAACAAGTTCTCCCGGATAATGATATTGATACTTTGGTTTCCAAGGAAAAGCTTTTTTTTCCACCATTTTTCTTAGATCCAAAGTTTATCTTTCAAATGAGATAAACATGGATGCTCGTAATAATTTTCATTTTTTTTGGATTGGCAACCAAAAACACTTTGAGATACGTTATATTGATGCTTTGGTTTCCAAGGAAAAGTTTTCCTTTCTACCAATTTCCTTAGAACCAAAGTTAATCCGTTAAATGAGACAAAAATTAATTCTCATAATAATCTCATTAATTTTGTGATTGCCGATCATAAACATGCTTTTTTCACTACGATAGATGCTATTAATGCTTTGGTCTCTCAAGTAAAGCTTTTCTTTCCTCCGTTCTTAGAGAGCCAAACTTCATTCGTCAAATAAGATGAATATCAATTCTCATAACAATCTGCATTCTTTTTTGGATTGGCCACCATAAACAAGTTATGGTCATTGGGATACATGATATTGATATTTTGATTTCCCAGGAAAAGCTTTTTCCTTCCACCAGTCTCCATAGAACCAAAGCTCATCCGTCAAATAAAATAAACATTGATTCTCACATTAATCTCTATTAATTTTGTGATTGCCCATCATAAACATTTTTCGTTCACAACGAGAGATGATATAAATGCTTTAGTCTCCCATGTAAAGCTTTTCTTACCACCGTTTTTAGAGAACCAAACTTCGTTGTCAAATAAGACAAACATTGATTCTCATAACAATCTGCATTCTTTTTATGATTGACCACCATAAACAAGTTCTCCTCATTGGGATAATGATATTGATACTTTGCTTTCTAAGGAAAAGCTTTTCTTTCCACCATTCTTCTTAGAGCCAAAGTTTATCCTTCAGATGAGACAAACATGGATACTCGTAATAATTTTCACTTTGTTTGGATTTGCGACCATAAACACATTCCCCTTATTGAGATACGTGATATTGATGTTTTGGTTTTTCAAGAAAAGCTTTTCTTTCCACCATTTTCCTTAGAACCAAAGTTCATCCTTCAAATGAGACAAACATTGATTCTCATAATAATCTCATTAATTTTGAGGTTGCCCACCATAAACATGTTTTCTTCACTGCGATAGATGTTATTAGTGCTTTGATCTCCCAAGTAAAGCTTTTTTTCCACTGTTTTTAGAGAACCAAACTTCATTCATCAAAGAAGACAAACATCGATTCTCATAACAATCTGCATTCTTTTTATGGTTGACCACCATTAACAAGTTCTTCTTATTGGGATAATGATATTGATTCTTTGGTTTCCAAGGAAAAGCTATTCTTTCTACCATTTTTCCTAGAATCAAAGCTTAACCTTCAAATGAGACAAACATAGTACTCATAATAATTTTCATTTTTTTATTAGCGACTGTAGACACGTTCCCCACATTGAGATACATGATATTTATGCTTTGGTTTCCTAGCAAAGGCTTTTCTTTCCAGCTTCTTCTTTGGAACCAAAGTTCATCCATCAAATGTGACAAGCATTGATTCTTATAGTAATCTCTATTAATTTTGTGATTGCCCATCATAAAAATGTTTTCTTCACTTTGATAGATGATATTAATGCTCTGGTCTCCCAAGTAAAGCTTTACTTTTTAGCATTTTTAGAGAACCAAACTTTATTTGTCAAATAAGACAAACATCGTTTCTCATGACAATCTGGATTCTTTTTTTGACTGACTACCATAAGCAAAGTTTTCCACATTGGGATAATGATATTGATACTTTGGTTTCCAGGGAAAAGGTTTTTTTTCCACCATTTTTCTTAGAGCCAAAGTTCATCCTTCAAAATAGACAAACATGGATGCTCATAATAATTTCCACTTTGTTTGGATTGGTGACCATAGGCATGTTCCCCTCATTGAGATACGTGATACAGATGTCTTGGTTTCCCTAGAAAACCTTTTCTTTTTGCCGTTTTCCTTCAATCCAAAGTTTATTTGTCAAATGACACAAACTTTGATTCTAATAATAATCTCATTAATTTTGTGATTGCCCACTATTAACATGTTTTCTTCCCTGCGATAGATGATATTAATGCTCTGATCTCCCAACTAAAGCTTTTTTTCCCACCTTTTTTAGAGAACCAAACTTCATTCCTCAAATAAGATAAACATCGATTCTCATAACAATCTGCATTCTTTTTGTGTTTGACTACCATAAACAAGTTCTTTTCACTGGGATAATGATATTGATTCTTCGATTTCTAAGGAAAAGCTTTTCTTTCCACCATGTTTCTTAGAACCAAAGTTCAACCTTTAAATGAGACAAATATGGGTACTCATAATAATTTTTGTTTTTTTTTTATTGACAACCATAGACATGTTCCCCTCATTGAGATACGTGATATTGATGCTTTGGTTTCCTAGGAAAAGCTTTTCTTTCCACCATTTTCCTTAAAACCAAAGTTCAAACATCAAATGAGACAAACATTGATTCTCATAATAATCTCATTAATTTTGTGATTGCCCACCATAAACATGTTTTCTTCACTGCGATAGTTGATATCAATGCTCTGGTCTCGTAAGTAAAGCTTTTCTTTCCACTATTTTTAGTGAACCAAACTTCATTTCTCAAATAAGACAAACATCGATTCTAATAACAATCTGCATTCTTTTTGTGATTGACCACATAAACAAGTTCACCTTATTCAGATAATGATATTGATACTTTGGTTTCCAAGGAAAAACTTTTCTTTCCACCATTTTTCTTAGATCCAAAGTTCATTCTTCAAATGAGACAAACATGGATAATCATAATAATTTTCACTTTTTTGGATTGGAGACCATAAACACATTCCTCTTATTGAGATATGTGATATTGATGTTATGGTTTTTCAAGAAAAGCTTTTCTTTCTACCATTTTCCTTAAAGCCAATGTTCATCCGTCTAATGAGACAAACATTGATTCTCATAATAATCTCAACAATTTTGAGGTTGCCCTCCATAAACATGTTTCCTTCACTACAATAGATGTTATTAGTGCTTTCATCTCCCAAGTAAAGCTTTTTTTCCACTATTTTTAGAGAACTAAACTTCGTTCGTCAAATAAGACAAACATCGATTCTCATAACAATCTGCATTCTTTTTGTGATTGACCACCATAAACAAGTTCTTCTTAATGGGATAATGATATTGATTCTTTAGTTTCCAAGGAAATGCTATTCTTTCCACTATTTTTCCTATAATCAAAGCTTAACCTTCAAATGAGACAAACATGGGTACTCGTAATAATTTTTATTTTTTTTATTGGCAACCATAGGCACATTCCCCTCATTGAGATATGTGATATTGATGCTTTGGTTTCCTAGCAAATGCTTTTCTTTCCACCATTTTCCTTGGAACCAAAGTTCATCCATGAAATGTGACAAGCATTGATTCTCATAGTAATCTTTGTTAATGTTGTGATTGCCCATCATAAACATGTTTTGTTCGCTATGATAGATGATATTAATGCTTTGATCTCCCAAGTAAAGCTTTACTTTCCAGCATTTTTAGAGAACCAAACTTCATTCATCAAATAAGACAAACATCAATTCTCGTAACAATCTACAATCTTTTTATGATTGACCACTATAAACAAGTTCTCCTAATTGAGATACGTGATATTGATTTTTGGTTTTCTAGTAAAAGCTTTTCTTTCCACCATTTTCCTTAGAACCAAAGTTCAACCGTCAAATGAGACAAATATTGATTCTCATAATAATCTCATTGATTTTTTGATTGCCCTCCATAAACATATTTTCTTCATTGTGATAGATGATATTAATCCTTTGGTCTCCCAAGTAAAGCTTTTCTTTCCATCTTTTTAGGGAACCAAACTTCATTTGTCAAATAAGACAAACGTTTATTCTCATAACAATCTACATTATTTTTGTGATTGGCGACCATAAACATGTTCCCCTCAATAAGATATGTGATATTGAAGTTTTGGTTTCCTAAGAAAAGCTTTTTTTTCATCATTTTCCTTAGAACCAAAGTTCATCATCAAATAAAAGAAACATTAATTCTTATATTAATCTCCATTAATTTTGTGATTGCCCATCATAAACATATTTCGTTCATTATGACAGATGGTATTAATGCTTTGCTCTCCCAAGCAAAGCTTTTTTTCCACCATTTTTAAAAAGCCAAACTTCATTCTTCAAATATGACAAACGTCGATTCTTATAAAAATCTACATATTTTTTGTGATTAACCACCTAAACAAGTTTTCCTCTCTAAGATACGTGAAATTAATGCTTTGGTTAACTAGGAAAAGCTTTTCTTTCCTCCATTTCCCTTAGAACCAAAGTTCAACCATGAAATGAGACAAAGATTAATTCTCATAATAATCTCATTAATTTTGGGATTGCCCACCATAAACATGTTTTCTTCACTATGATAGATGATATTAATGCTTTGGTCTCCTAAGTAAAGCTTTTCTTTCCACTGATTATAGAGAACTAAACTTCATTCTTTAAATAAGACAAACATCGATTCTAATAACAATCTGTATTCTTTTTGTGATTGACCATCATAAACAAGTTCTCCTTATTAGGATAATGATATTGATACTTTGGTTTCCAAGGAAAAGCTTTTCTTTCCACCATTTTTCTTAGATCCAAAGTTCATCCTTCAAATGAGTCAAACATGGCTACTCATAATAATTTTTATTTTTTTTGGATTGGCGACCATAAACATGTTCTCCTCACTAAGATACGTGATATTAATGTTTTATTTTCCTAGGAAAAGCTTTTCTTTCCACTATTTTCCTTAGAACCAAAGTTCATTTGCCAAATGAGATAAACATTGATTCTCATAATAATCTCTTTAATTTTGTGATTGCCTACCATAAAGATGTTTTCTTCATTACGATAGTTGATATTAATGCTTTGGTCTCCTAAGTAAAGCTTTTCTTTCCACTATTTTTAGAGAACCAAACTTCATTTGTTAGATAAGGCAAAAATCGATTTTCATAACAATCTGCACTCCTTTTGTGATTGACTACCATAAATAAGTTTCCTCATTGGGATAATGATATTGATACTTTGGTTTTTGAGGAAAAGCTTTTCTTTCCATATTTTTCTTAGATCCAAAGTTCATCCTTCAAATGAGATAATCATGGCTACTCATAATAATTTTCACTTCTTCTGGATTGGCGACCATAAACACATTCCCCTCACAGAGATACGTGATATTGATGTTTTGTTTTCCTACGAAAAGCTTTTCCTTTCACCATTTTCTTTAGAACCAAAGTTCATTTGTCAAATGAGATAAGCATTGATTCTTATAATAGTCTCATTAATTTTATGATTGCCCATAATAAACATGTTTTCTTCACTATGATGGATGATATTAATGCTTTGGTCTCCCAAGTAAAGCCTTTCTTTCCATCATTTTTAGAGAACCAAACTTTGTTCATCAAATAAGGCAAACATCGATTCTCATAACAATCTACATTCTTTTTGTGATTGACCTCAATAAACAACTTTTCGTCATTGGGATAATGATATTGATACTTTGGTTTCCAAGGAAAAGCTTTTCCTTCCACTATTTTTCCTAGAACCAAAGTTCATCTTTTAAATGAGACAAACATGGATAATCGTAATAATTTTCACTTTTTTTGGATGGTGACCATAAATGCTTTCCTCTCTTTGAGATATATGATATTAATGTTCTGGTTTCCTAGGAAAGCTTATCTTTCCAACATTTACCTTAGAACCAAAGTTCATCTGTCAAATGAGACAAACATTGATTCTCATAATAATCTCATTAATATTGTAATTGCCCATCAAAAACATGTTTCGCTCTCTGAGACGGATGATATTAATGCTTTGCTCTCATAAGAAAAGCCTTTCTTTCCACCATTTTTAGGGAACCAAACTTCGTTTGTCAAATAAGACAAACATTGATTCTCATAACAATCTGCATTCTTTTTGTGATTGGCGGCCATTAGCACGGTCC
>JBBYHL010314851.1:0-71201 GCA_038381835.1 Adansonia madagascariensis
TTTTCAAGTAGCCCTTATGGGTTTTCAACTGGAGTCGAGTTGGTTGCCCAAATTCCCTTTTTGGATTTTTATCTTGTTTTCTTTTTTTTTTTTTTTTTTTGTTTTTCTTTTGAAGGATGCATTTTCAGGTTTTTGCCCTTAACGTGTAATATTTCTTAACAAAATCTGAGTTGACTGGGTTAGGCAAGGCACTACTATCATTTTTGACAAGATTAAGACCTTTTCAGAGAAGGCTTGCTTCACGACATACAGTCCTTCCTAATTAAGGGTCCATTTGTGAATTGAAAGGATCTTCTTCAATACCAATTCACTTTGGTGAAATTGTCATGGGCACATCTTTTTGTCATAGGCTTAGATTATGCATCTTTGATACATTTGACCATGGCAAATGGCTTTCATGCATTTTTTTTCCTTATGAGGTTAAGCTAGTCGTATCTGTTCTTGACCCTCTTAGCCTTTTCAAGTTTGGTTTCCATCAAAACTCTTAGAAAAGGGATCTTTACTTTGATAGGCAATAAAAGAGAGTGGGGTAGTGCCCATGGAAGTGCAAACTGATGTTCGATAGGCATGAAGTGTAAAGAATAGCTTTTCATACCAGTCTTTATAAGTCTTGGCCATTTTCTTAACTATTCTTTTGATGTTTTTGTTGGCTGCCTCGACTGCCCTATTCATCTTTGGGTGATAAGGGATAGAATTATGATGCTAGATCTTGAACTATAAGTAGATTACTTGCATAATTTATTGTTTAAGTTACTTGCATTGTCTGTAATGATTTAGTTCGAGAGGCCATACTGTAGATGATGTCCCACTTGACAAACTTATAAACAGTCAATCTAGTGACATTAGCAATTGAGGCAACCTCTATCTATTTTATGAAATAGTCGATTGCTGCCAAGATAAAACAATGCCCATTGGAAGCTTTAAGGGTGATGAGCCTAATCACATCCATGCCCTAGTGGAAAAAAGCCATCATGACATAAAGTGGCTCTAAAGGGACATTGATCTTGTTCGCATAAATTTAACACTTATGGTATTTTCAGGCATAATTGATGCAGTCTTTTTTAAGGGTCAACCAGTAATATCCCGCTGTCATGATTTGCTTGGCCATCTGATGTCCATTAGCATGTATGTTGCAAATCCCTTCATGAATTTTTTCTAGGATCTTTTTGGCTTTAGAAGTGTCAACGCATCTGAGCAATACTTGATCGTGACTCTTTTTGTATAAGATTTTTCCATCGAAAAAAAATCCCATAGCTAGCCTTTCGATAGTCTTTTTATTAGTCTCGATTGCATGTTTCAGATATTTCTAATCCTCGATGTAACAAAGGATGTCATAGTACCACGGTAGGCTATCATTCTCTTTTTTAAGGCTCTGATAATGAACCAAAGTTATGTAGATGCTTATCTGGATGAGGGCAACATACGACTCTTACTTGACTTTAAACATGGATGACAAGGTAACTAAGGCATCAACTATTTGGTTCTCTTCTCAGGGTAAGTGTCAAAAACTGATATCGTTGAATTCATTCTTGAGTTTTGCTATCAGCTTCCTATACTATATCAGCTTGGTGTCACGAGTTCACCATTCCCCTTTCAATTGGTAGATGACTAAGGCCAAATCACCAAATACTTGTAATGTCTTGACATTCTTCTCAATGGCTGCTGAAAGCCCTATGATACTAGCTTCATATTCTGTGATATCATTTTTACAGTCAAAATTTAGCCTTACTGTGAACGGATAATGACTCTCATCGGTGACATCAATATTGCCCTAATTTCATGTCCTAAATTGTTTGATGCCCTAATCCCTTCATGAACTTTTTCTAGGATCTTTTTGGCTTTAGAAGTGTCAACGCATCTGAGCAATACTTGATCGTGACTCTTTTTGTATAAGATTTTTCCATCGAAAAAAAATCCCATAGCTAGCCTTTCGATAGTCTTTTTATTAGTCTCGATTGCATGTTTCAGATATTTCTAATCCTCGATGTAACAAAGGATGTCATAGTACCACGGTAGGCTATCATTCTCTTTTTTAAGGCTCTGATAATGAACCAAAGTTATGTAGATGCTTATCTGGATGAGGGCAACATACGACTCTTACTTGACTTTAAACATGGATGACAAGGTAACTAAGGCATCAACTATTTGGTTCTCTTCTCAGGGTAAGTGTCAAAAACTGATATCGTTGAATTCATTCTTGAGTTTTGCTATCAGCTTCCTATACTATATCAGCTTGGTGTCACGAGTTCACCATTCCCCTTTCAATTGGTAGATGACTAAGGCCAAATCACCAAATACTTGTAATGTCTTGACATTCTTCTCAATGGCTGCTGAAAGCCCTATGATACTAGCTTCATATTCTGTGATATCATTTTTACAGTCAAAATTTAGCCTTACTGTGAACGGATAATGACTCTCATCGGTGACATCAATATTGCCCTAATTTCATGTCCTAAATTGTTTGATGCTCTACCAAAATACATCTTCTAAGATCAATCTTAGTTAGAGGTGTTTTTATCTTCATAAATGCACATTAAATCTTCATCTGAGAAGTTAAACTTAAGGGTTCATAATCATCTACTGCTCGACTTGCCAAAAAATTAGCTATCACACTGCCCTTATGGCTTTTTTACTAACATAGGCAATGTCATATTCAAAAAGCAAGACTTGCCATCTAGCCAACCTTTTTAATAGTGCAGGGGCTTTATATAGACACTTGATAGGATCAAACCTTGCAATCAACCATGTGGTGTGATATAACATGTACTACTTGGGTCTCTTGGTTGTCCACACCAAAGCACAACACAAAATCTTAATTACGGAGTAGTTGCACTCGTATTCCATGAACTTTTTGCTTAAGTTATAGATTACTTGTTCCTTCTTTCTTGACTTATCATGTTGCTTTAATACATAAACCATAGACTTGTCGAAGACTGCCAAGTAAAAGATTAAAGGTCAACTAGGCATCGATGGTACCTATACTAGTAGATTTGACAAATAATGTTTGACTTTATCAAAGGCTTCTTGACATGCCTTATTCCATTTTCTCAAATTTTATTTACGAAGAAGCCGAAATCTGGGTTCACATTTGTCAATAAGCTGGGATATGAATCTAGCAATGTAGTTTAGTCTCCCTAAAAAGCTTCTTAATTCTTTTTGGGTTTAAGGTGGTGGCATATCTTGAATGGCTTTGACTTTGTTTAGGTCAATTTCAATCCCTTTTTCACTAACTATAAAGCCTAAAAGCTTGCCCGAAGTGACTTTGAAGGTTTATTTTACAGGATTCAATTTAAGTTAAAATTTTTATAGCTGTTCAAAAAGCTTTTAAAGGTTTGTGATTTATTCACCCTCTTTTGTTGACTTGGCAATCATGTCGTCCATGTAGACCTTAATTTCTTTATGCATCGTGTCATGGATCATGGCTATCATGGCCCATTGATATATTGCCCTAGCAATTTTTGAGTCTAAAAAGGCATGACATTATAAGAAAACATCCCCTGCATGGCTATGAAAGTTGTTTTTTCCATGTCTTTGGGCAACATCTTATTCTGATTGTAGTTTAAGAATCCATCCATGAAGGAGAAAGATAATCCTTAGCTATGTTGTCTACCAAAGAGTCAATATGGGGTAGCAAGAAGTTATCCTTGGGACTAGCTCCATTCAGATCCCAGTAATTAATGCACATTCATACTTTGCCATCTTTCTTTTGGATTGGGACTATATTGGCAACCCATTTTGGAAAGTTGGCTACTTCGATAAACCCTACATCAAACTGCTTGTTGACTTTCTTTTTAATTTTGAGGAGCATTTTTGGCTTTATCCTCTTTAACTTTTGCTGGATCGATTTGCATACGGGCTTGATGGGAAACTTATAGACCATTATACCAGTGTCTATCCTAGCATGTCTTAATATGACCAAGCGAATACATCTCGATATTCCTGGAGTAATTCTATCAACTTGGTCCTAATCATTAACTTTATAGAGGTTCCAATTTTAACCTCCTTTTGATCCTCCTGAGTAACCAGATTTATTACTTCCATTAAGTCTTTATAGGGTATGATTTGCTTCTCCTCTGGCTCAACTAATTGTAAGAGGTCTGGTGGTACGAAGCTTTCTTCAAAACCTTCTTCATGATCAATTTACTAGTGCAAAATGATAGTTCAAAATTGATTTTCAAAAACTAATCAAACATATCCATGTCACTGTCATCAACACACCTAAAAGGGTGAAGAAATAAACATTGCAAACAGCACATACACGACTCGAAGATTCAGATGAGAATAGAGGCAAAAGAATAATTGAGACAAAGAGATTGAAAAATGATGTAGGCACGCAATATGGAATGATATATGCAAAAGTTATTTCATCGATAATGTTTGATAAACATACCCCTTACATAGAACACCTATTTGCCTTTGGGCAAGGGCATGTAGGTTTTTATTTCTTAACATTACATGAAAGGGACAGGAAAAGTGCAGGGGCTTCTATCATGATCCCGTCATCAAAATCAAGTCTTAGTGGAAGAACACAAATTCTATGGCTCGGTATCTTAAAAATTAAGGTAGTTGAGGGCTTTGTTTAAGATAATGAAGACATCTTTAGCCTTTTGCTTTTCTAGTTTGCTTGAATCGATTCATTTTCCCAAATAGAATATCTCATGGAGAGATAAGAACATTATTGGTTTTGATTCTTCCTCCTGACCCAATGATCGTGTCATCTCCTGGTTATGGATCCTCTTTTCTTATTGCCTTCTTGACTACGCCTTAGCCTTGAATCCTAAACCTTTTTTGTTGACTTGAGTGGTGACCTACAGAGCTTAGGCTATCCCTTTAGATTCTTGCCAAGCCCTTTTCTAGCATCTGAACCTTTACCAATAATCATTTTTAAACCCAAGTGGGAACTCTTTGACAGATGGGATTCAACTATTGGTAATCATTCTCCCATAAATGCTGCATTAACAAACTCGAAAGATTGGAATCATGAATTCGGTTATGTAGATATCCTCAGTGAAAGTAGTGGCAATCATTTCTTTTTTAGCTTCGATGGTGAATACTTTTTCATCTATTACAAATTTGAACTTTTGATGGAGAGAGATGGGACAGCTCCGACGAAGTGTATCCATGGCCTTCCTAATAGGCAGTTGTAAGAAGGATTAATATCCATAATTTGAAAGTCAACTTCATATGTACATAGGCCTATCTAGAGTGGGATTGTGATATTTCCAATTACTTCATAACATGTTCCATTAAAAGCTCAGACTACGGTGTGGCTACTCTTGATGTTGGACTAATTGGCAAATAGTTTACTTAATGTAGTCATGGGCATGACATTAAGGGTTGACCCATTGTCTATGAGTACTTTAGGCAAAATGCGTCCCTTACAATAGGTAGTGATATGCAGAGCTTTATAACTACCTTTGCCTCCAGGTTGGATCTCATCAACGATGAAGGAGATATAATTATCTGCCATGATGTTGTTCACTAGCCGATCCAATTTATCCATAGAGACATTTGAAGGCACATATGCTTCGTTTAGCACCTTCAGTAATGCATTTCGATGAACCTCTGAATTAAGAAGCAAAAATAGCATAGAAATCTTGGTGGGTTGTTTGCTTAGCTAGTCCATAATGCAGTATTCATTTTGTTTGATGAACTTGAGACACCTGTGTCTTCTTTTTCACTTACTACTTTTTTAACTTTCTCGAGCTAAAACTTTTTTGCTTGCACTTAAGTAGTAGTGGTGCTTGGAGATGCATTAACCTTCTATTTTTCTTAAGTTGAGGGTGCATAACACTTACCTCTACGGTTAGAAGACTAACTCCTAATAGTTCCATTGTAGCAGTGCGAAGATTAGTTCTCTTATCATCACTGCTTGATTCTTGCATTTCCATGGGATAGCTTTATTGCTCTTATACGGTAATGGTTTAGGTACCTCAACAACTAACTTTGGTGTAGGTATTGAAAAACTGACCTCGGGACTTGATTGCCATAAAGAATAAGGGGTCAGTTTCTACCGTAAGCTGGCTGCATGGTTTTGTCCCCTATCATGTTGATAGATTCAGCAACAGCATTTCCTGATAGAATTCTATCTGGCCTTCATTCATCATTTTTTGAACCGTAGACTTAAACTCCTTGCATGTTTGTAAGGTTTGACCTACAGCTATGTGGAAGTCATAAAAGTTATCGAGATTGTCTTCTAATTTTTCTATTGCGTTAAGTAACCTGACCTGAATCAATGCCTGCCAGACCAAGAACATTGGCATCCTTACATCCTTTATGCTTGCCTTGACTTCATATTTGTTCTTAATGCCAATCATGTTTGTAGCTGGCTTTTTACGGTTTGGTAAAGGATTAGCAATAACATTTGGTCCCTGACTCATCTCAAATTGCAAAACTTTTGAGTTAATTAGATTTTTCATATTTCGCTTGAAAGATATGCAGTTCTTGATGTATGCCTTATGGCCCCAACGTGGTATTCAGAGTAGGCATTAGGGTTGTACCATTATGGGTATGATAGCTTTTTTTCTACGACATAGATCAGAGCCACTAAGTGATTTTGGAGCAAAGTTTGGTAGAGCTCCTTATAGGTCATAGGGATGGGATCAAAGTGTTGCCTTTGTT
Source organism: Adansonia madagascariensis (assembly GCA_038381835.1). Lineage (NCBI taxonomy): Eukaryota > Viridiplantae > Streptophyta > Magnoliopsida > Malvales > Malvaceae > Adansonia > Adansonia madagascariensis. The sequence goes on from JBBYHL010314851.1 coordinate 6,622, forward strand.
GATTCGAACCTCCATTACTAGGTGTATTATTAGTTTTTTTATGGGTATTTTGGTGGACTTACGGAGAGTAGCTTTATGGTGGGTTTGATGGGATTGTAAATGATGGGTTATAGGTTGTGGCATAAATTGGCTACAAGGATATTGTGATAGGGTGAGAATGCAACACGCTTGAGTAGCGAGGGTTGGGTGCTTAATGCTATCTTGGCTAAGATGAGCCAGCATAATTTATGGCATTAGCCTCTTTTTCTTTTTTTTTACCGGTAATGGACTTCTTACTCAATCCAGCTATTTCCCTAATAGACATTCTGCCACTCCTATTGATCATTTTTCATAGAGAACTAAGTTTCCAAATTTTTTAATGGCATTCCCTACGAGCTTCTCGTAATAAGGAGCACGTAAGGTATGAATAAAAGTGACTGTCATCTCTTTTTTTATAAGAGGAGGCTGGACTAGGGCTGCTTCTTTTCTCTACCTTTGGGCGTATTGCGTGAAACTTTTAGTGGATCTCTTCTTAAAATTCATTAGGGAAAGTTGATCCGGTGCCCAATCCGATTGATTTAGAAAAGCTTTCGCCAAGTCAGCCCATGATTAGATTTTCACATTGCCTAGCTTGATATACCATCGAGCTCATACCCCTACTAGAAGCAATGGATAAGGAGCTTTTCATCTTTCTGGTACTCGACCATCTTTTGCAGGTACATTCAGACATGGACAGAAGGGTCGATGGTTATATTAAACTTCTCAAACTCTAAGACTTTGAAATGACAAGGTTGGACACCAAAAATAGTGATTGCCCGTTAAGGGCTCTGAACTTGTCACTCCCCTTGATAGCTAGGAGGCATTTTCCAATAGCTAGAATTTGCTCACTTCTTCCGCAGTCATGATGGACTTTTGACCTTTTGCTTTCTCTGGTTCCTTATAGTTAAAGGTTATCAAATCTATCGATAAGACTCTTAGGTTCACCTTTTGAGTATCGAGAATAAATTGACCTGCCACCATGGGATTTAGGTGGATGACTGGCAGAGCCTGAGCAGCAAGTGTAGGAGTAGGCCGTTGTTCTTTCCTAGTTCACCCTTAGGTGGGTTCTAGATTATTTGTAGGAGGATTTTCAATGTTTGGAGGATTATTCCTTGTTTCAGTAGTGCTGGCTTACACTTTTTATTTCATAAAGGTGATATTAGTTCCATAAGTTTTGCAATTTCATTTTGCATTTCGTATTGCTAACGAAGAATCTGGTCTTTTGATTCTTTAACCATTAGCTCAAGTCACTTAATACGAGCTTTATGATCATTCTCCATGATTTGCTTACAACGTAGTGTGTTGTAGTGGTGTGTGATGTAAGGTCCCATGTTCCTGATTGATCTTGGAATCCCTTACACTTTTATGGCCCAATTCTAGTATTAGACTTTTATTTAAAAATGTATTTATTAATGAGCATTTATGTATTTATTAATGAGCATTTATGATGCAATGATGAGTTAAGATAACGAATGATTGGTGCAAGGTAATGAAAAATGGTGAAATTAAATGGGCATATGCATTGGAGACAACTGATTCTTGGAATTGCTTTGTCAATAACATCATTCATAGAGTCACAAAAGGGTTTTTCTTTTACGACATGATTACATTTAAAAGTATCTAACGTTATTTCATTATGTAATCACACAGTCAAGAAAACCCAAAAGTTATTGCTCATGATCTCGAATAGGTATGATGTCTCACTTTATGGATCAAACTGCTTCAATCATGTCGTCTGCCTTTTGTTGAGCCATCTGAACTTGTTCAGTGAAGTGTTGATGCTGCGCTTACTAACTCAGACGTGCTTGGTCCATTGTTGCTTGCCACTCTAATTTGCGTTGCTTGAAAGCCTTTGTTAGTTCATTGATATGACCTTAATAAACCTAGAGAGATTATTCTAACTCTTAGATTTTGTCAGTGAGGGCTTTATTTTTAATCCTGGCAGCTTTCGCATCTCACATTTAGGCCTTGAGTCTTTGATTCCTTTATTGGCAGGTGGAAGCAAGAGCACATGCCCTCGTGAATTTTTCTTTGCTGGTTTTAACTTCCTCCTTTTGTTAATTTAGCTCGCGATTAAGAGTGGCAACTTTCGCTTCCTATTCAACTGATGTCTTGCCAATACGTCGGGACTTGTTAGCTTTTTAGAATGTCACATAATCCTCGGTTAGGCATTTAAGGTCATCTTTAAAGCAATCCATTTCTTTAACAGCTCGATCCATTTCACCACTCCTAAGATAGATATCCATATCTAGCTGGCCCTTTTCCTCCTTAAGTTGAAAGGTTTCTATGGGAAATGATGTTTTTTTCTCACTCGAACTCCCTTCTAAGTAGCTCGATCTTAGAAAGCAATTCTTTTATTGGGATTTACAATATCTCGGAGGTGGGTGGTGGCAATGGATCATTGATATGATAGAGTCTTTATTCCTCGTATCCGGAGTGGTAGGGCTTCCTCTCCAGTACCTTTCCATACAATAGACCTTCTTCCAAGCTTGGAAAGCAAACTAGACTTTTGCTTTATAATTGGGATCTCCGTATTCAAAATCCTAATGTCCCAAGTCTTCGAAGAACGGGATGAATTGCTGGCACTAGAACTAACACAATACCAATAGAAGAGTATAACTAGTATTTCCCCTAAATCCTAAAAGCAGTACATAAGTGTAGTCTCTATATCTTTACATAATTGACTGAAGGAACACCTATGGGGCTCTCTATGTGATTTCTTCCTCTTTGATGTTTCGTAATTACTCGACCCAATGCTTTTTTGTCTTATCTTAATGACATTCTTCGTTTAATACTATGGAAAGAGGACTAAACTTAAAGAAGAAATTTTACCTGGTTCTTTCCTTCCGAACATATAGATGACTTAGGAGCCATATCTGAAGAATAGGGCACACCCGATAAACCTTTCTGTTCTTATTCTTTTACAAAAGCTGAGGGCGTGGATGGTTTCAGCGATGATGGTGGAAGCAGGGTTGATGTTGCAACATAGGCGAGAAAAGAAATCTGTGACTGTTGCCTCTACATAACCCAAAGCCTTTAGGAATATAATAAGCGAGTAAATTGCCAAAGTGTAAACATCGTGAGGTTTTTTTTAATCAGAAAGATTTACCATGGCCTCTTTCAAGCTAGCCTAAGAAATGCATTCGCTACTCCCTTTTACCCTGATGTGACTATCAACACATGCTTCAGTGGCCCCAAGAACTTCCCTCAACCTTTTCTTGAATGGAGGAGGCATTAGCGCTTTGTAGTAAATCCAGTCAGACTTAGCCCTTTTTATGTTGAGCAAAGTTGTGTATTCATTAATGGTAGGGATTAAATCTTGTTGGTTGAAGGTGAAATCGGTAGGCCAAATTCTAGAACTATGTCACTGCTCACAGCAAGCCATCATCCAACTAAACTCAAAGTAAAAGAGCTATATCCCTATACCTTTCAGTAAAGGCTTCTTTCTTGTTGCTATCCTAACTATCCTAAATATGCGTTAATTCCAGACAATCATTTTGAAGGAAACCGATCTTGACCTTTTCATGCATTTTTAAGATGTAATCAGGCTTTAAGATATCCCTATCTTGATGTTGCAACCTTTTGACCATGGTTTGACATTTTCAAAGGACTCGATAGCGAAAATGGGCTATTGCTCCATAAATGATGCCCCTTGCTAAACACCGAACCAGAATAATTACCCCAAAAAGATGATATTCATGACACTTATGATGAGATGTTGCATGTGTAAAATGAAGGGAAAATGAGTTAGTGAAACATAGAAGAGACAAATGTAAGGAATTAAAGAATTTAAGAACATAAGAAAAAAATATTCATTACATGTCTCGACCAAGGTGGTGAGACAAGAAACAGGCAGTGTATCAACATGTCCGAATGCAACTTGCCCTTCATGAGGTGATATAATATCTTATTAATCGAACGACAGCAATATTTGTCTATCACCGCTAGTACGGATGTGCATTAAGCTGTGACTCGGATAGCATAATGGCTTACAGCATAAGACATTATGAATGATGGTTTTTGCTCACCGTCACTTATTTAGACAAAGGTTAACCATAGTTCAAGCAACACGACAGCATGCCTTCATAAATGATAAAAACATAGATGTGGGTGGCAATTGTACACTCATTATCTCCTGTATAATCATGGTAACTGAGAGTAAAGGTTAGGAATGTGTCCCCAAGTGACCCTGTTCTCTAAGTGTTCTAGTAGCGGTCCGGTATGGTTTAACATGGTTTAGCTTGTAAGGCTACTATATGAGGTTTATGTTTATGTCTAAATAGGTATCCAAATTACTCCTTTGTTCGATAAGGATAGTCGAGGCACCCTAATCCTAAGCCCATCATGGGTTTGGCAGAACGGGTTTAATCTGGAGGATGTATTTCTCTATGCAAGTGCAGAGGGTCACTCATGAGAGACATAGGTAATTTACATTCAGGAAGTTATTGCTATACCTATGCAGAGGGTTACTTACGATGGAGGATAGCTCACTTCCTCCTAATGATTGGGTTATAACCTCACCATGGAGTTTGGCGAGACTCTAACGCATATGCAAGTGCATGGTGTGTTATGGGGAAATGATCAAACCTTTTTGCTTACTTCCGTACTACCATTTTTATTAAACTGATGATTATTCAAAAATAAGACAACCCTATCAATCATGGTAAACAAAAGATTAGTTGGCAAAATGAAAAGAAGGTCATAGTTAATTAATGATTGAAGATCGAAAAAATCGATAACCTGTAAGACATGGCTAGTTATTGGCCTAACTCTCTATACTATCCCCAGTGGAGTAGCCAAGCTGTCACAATGTGCCCTGGGGTGGATTCTTATGGATCTATGGGTACAAACAACTTAAAATATTTTTCTAACTTGGAAATGTCTTCTTGATTGAGACTTTTCCTTCACAACATGATGAGAATGAGAAAATACAGATTCTCGACTTGTGATACAGTGGAGGAGACCATAAAACAAATCGCTCATCTTATTAGCCTCAAATAACCATCACAAAATGGCCAGCGCTTGGAGACCCCACCGATCATTTTGGGCTAGGCATGATTGGATGCCTATTGAAACCTATGTCTTGAGTTTGTAACTCGCAACGTCGATCCTGTGGTCTACGTAGTATAAAGAATCGCCATTTGGGTTCAAGAGTTGGTTACAAATGATAAGGCATAAACTTTTTCGCGACGCCCAAAATCGGTACCTTACTAGTTATGTCTTTCTCAGTTTTGATTCTTTCAATCTTAACTCATCACTATTTTGATCTAACACCTTTTTAATGCATAAATTTTATAGACAGACAAATCCAGGTTTTGATAAAAAGATTTAATCTCATATATGCCCGGATAGATAAGGAATATAGAAATTTTGAATAAAAATGACCTCTGGATTTTACTTCTGAAAATGGAATGTTCCACTTTGGGCACTAGAGAGATACCAAGTAGAACATTACCTTTAATTTTTTTTGAAATGATAGGAAAACATGAATGCAAATAATCATCGCAAAGAAATCACGTTAGTAAGGCAACAAATGAAGTAACGTAACATGGATCATTCAATCAATGATAAAGAAAAGGGATGGACTATTAGAATTTATCTCGCAATTAGCATCGATTATCTAGAAATAACTGAATCAATAATTTTTTACATGTATCTTGGCTTCTTGATTGAACGAGGTTTGTTTGACACATTCATGGAAGTTTGAGAAGGAGAAAGATTTAATTGTAGTTGAAAAATAGGGTTAGAGTATCCTTTCAAAAAGATGGAGTTGGAGTATCCTCGTGGATGACAAATAATTTTGACAAAGGAAGATTTTTAAATCTTGTTAATTTTGAAAAATAAGGTTGAAGTATCCCCTCAGAGGGTTAAGGTTGGACTATCCCCATGGATGACAAATAATTTTGACAAAGAAGGATTTTTAAATCTTGACAATTTTGAAAGGCGGGGTTGGAGTATCCCCTCGAAAGGTTAGGGTTGGAAAACTTAAGTTAGCAAAACTTTGTGATTTAGAAAATGAGTAAGCTTTTTGACAACTTTTGGCAAAAGAAATTATTGTAAATGAGGATGGGAAAGATGTAAAATATGTTCTTGCCTTGATACGAGCCTATGAGAGGTCAAAGCATGTTCTTGAGGCTGATCTGGGTGATATAGTGACATCTGAATGTCTCGAGATGAAATTCGAGAAAATAACTTAATTTTGACCATGACCGAGAATAGGGGACAGCATCATGCAATCCCACTTTCCAAATTTATTCTAGATTGGTTTGAAGGCTTTTAAGGATGGACAAGATATCGTTAGAGAGTTAACTTTACGAGGGTCAATCTAAAAATATTCCTAATATCCTAAAAAATCATTTTTGGGGAAATAAATTTTCAAATTTGGGTCAATTATGCTACTGACAAAACATGTAAGGAAAAGGTGTGTTAAAATTTGAAAAATCATTTTGGACCCATTTGGTATCAAAAAATTGCAAATAATACCTTTCTAGAAAGGGAACTTCATGACCTTTTCAGGAAAAATGTTGGACGAATTTAGAGAAATCGTTTAGTGGGCCTAAGAGGCCCAACCAGAATGCACTTTGTTAACTTCAGGGATTCCAGACAGTCTAGGTTTGAAAAATCATAACTCTGTCATCCAGACTGATCCAGGGGTGAACAAGACCTCATTTTAAAGATATTTTGACACACTTTTAGAGAAAATATTATAAAATTCATTAAAATTCATTTAAGATTTTAAAGTGATTTTTCGATTTGTAATAGTGATGCTACCGGCAGGGGATAAAGCAAAGCAGAGGATATTTCTTATTTTCTCTATGTTTACAAGTCCAAACTTGAGTCATCGACATTCAAATGTCCATGACCAAAGGGAAATAGTGCCATGAGCGTCATGAACTCATTTGCACAACCCCCAAGTAATTTGGGATGATGAAACAGCTTGTTGATCGCACCACTCAAGGTTTCGACTCAAAAACAAGGCACAAACATTTAAGGAACAAGTGAAAGGTCATTTTTGTTGGAAAATCAAAAGTTTTAGGCTAGTTTAATCAAGATTCCAGATCTGAAAAACTTAATTTTCCCTAAGATTTTTTTGCTAACTTGAAGGAAAATGCTAGGTCCATGTTAGTCCTCATTGGTTAAGGTTAACATGCTTGGCTTGGGGAGGTTTTGAAAATCATTTTTTTTACAGCCATCAAACATGCACTTTGACAGGGAGAAGACAACAAACATATAAGGGGATGGCAAATAACATGAAGGGGATGCTAACTTTCCAATGGTCTAAATAATGAAAGTGTTCTGCGCTTTCAAAAGAAAAGGTTATGGATGCTAAAAATGACAATGATTCATGACAAGATGCAAGCTAATGTATAAATATGATTGAAATATGTTAGGCTAAGGATTCATACATGGATTAAATATAACAAGATGCATGGATATGGCATAAAATGCATGAGCAAGAGCTATCAAACTAATAAGGATGAAATAAGGCATTTTGCATATCAAAGGGGCATTAAGGCATCCAAATCCTAAACTACCACAACCAAAAGCCATAATAATGCATGAGAATTCTAAGAGGGTGATGGAAACATGGAGAGCTCACTAAAATGATGAAGATGCTGAAAATAAAAAATAAAAGTGATAAAGTAGGAAGTTATACCAACAAAACTTAAATTTTGGCATTATACCAACCAAACTTAAATTTTTGGCCAAATAGTTGAAGCAGCAAAGATGACTTGAATTTTCCTCTTTTCGTTGTTGTTAATAAGCAAGAAAAAGAGAGAAACAATGAGGTTGTGCTTCTGGTATGGATAAAGGTGATTTTCAAAATTTGTAGTGGTTGAGAGTGAGTGTTTTGGAGCTATTTTCGGGTGCTAAGTGATGAGCTATCAGATTTGGTTTTCTTGATGTGTGAATATGTTTTGGAAGCTAAAAAAGAGCTGGAATCTCCCAATTTCTAAGCTGAGATATAAGTGGTCTGTTTATACCAGTATTTTAAAGCTAAATTGGAGGTGTTTTTAGTCATTTCTTAAGGGTGGCAAAGTGATGTCATCTTAATGGCTATAGAGTGGCTGTAGGGAGCAACTTGCTACCAATGTGATGGACATAAGGTGGTTGGTTTAAATGCTGAAATGATTTTCCAGCAAATAGGGTGGCTAATGGTTATATTGGTTAACAAACTAAGGGGGAGTAGGGTGATCATGTGACATTGACCTTTTTGATCTAATTTAGACTTTAAAAATGTTTTGATTAATTCAAAAGTCAAAATTCATAATCTTAAATGGTTTTTGATATTTTTTTATGCAAAGAAACGAGTTAAAATCGAGTTTTAGATCAATGGTGGATGAGTTAAAAATGCCCGAATAGTGGAAAATGGCTTGTATGTATCAATACATTGCAGAATGTATCGATACATTTGGTCCAAAAACCTTGAGTGTATTGATACAATGAACATTGTATCGACACAATGATCATTGTATCGATACTATGAACCATTGTATCGATCCAATGGTTCATTGTATCAATCCAATGGTTTAATTGTATCGATACATTTCTTTACAGAATGCACGTTTTGGTTTTAGCATGGCCTAGTATCGATACATGAGCTCTTGTATCGATCCATAAGCTTATGTATCAATACATTTACATGTATTGATACAATTGGGGACATTTTAAATTTTTGGATTGTTAGAGCATTGTATCAATACATAAGAACCATGTATCAATACATTCAAACAAAATTATGAATTTTCTCATATCCTTTGTCCTTGGACACCTTGAACTACGTCCTTTGATGCCACATCTTTGCATTTATCTTTGATATGATCCATAGGCTATCTTAAAATCCTCAAAATATTTTTTCGTCAGGCGACACGTCACCGAGCGATTATCCCCCCTGTCATGTCCTGACCCTAAGTTGCTAAAAAAATTAGATAGGACAAAATAAGGTGTCTACAATTGGTTTAATAAGAAAAGCTTTTCTTTCCATCATATTCCTTAGAATCGAAGTTCATCCTTCAATTGGGACAAACTTTGATACATGTAATAGTCTTATTTCTTTTCATAATCGGGCATCGTAAACACATTCTCCTCATTGGAATAAATGACAATGATGCAGTAGTTTCATAAGAAAAGCTTTTCTTCCAACCATTTTCCTTAGAATCAATATTCGTTCATTAATGGAGACAAATACAGATACACATAATGATCTCCTTTCTTTTCATGATTGGGCACTATAAACACATTCTCCTCATTCGGATAGATGACATTGATACTTTAGTTTCACAAGAAAAGCTTTTCTTTCCACCATTTTTTTGGAATCAAAGTTTGTTCGTCAATTATGACAAACATTGATATACGTAATAATCTCCTTTCTTCTCATGATTGGGCAACATAAACACATTCTCCTCATTAGGATAAATGAAAATGACAAATTGGCTTTATAAGAAAAGCTTTTCTTCCAACCATTTTTCTTAGAGTCAACATTCGTTAATACGGACAAACATGGATAAACATAATAATCTCTTTTCTTTTCATGAATGGGCACCATAAACACATTCTCCTTATTGTGTTAAATGACATTGACGCTTTAGTTCATAAGAAAAGCTTTTGATTCGACCATTTTCTTAAGATCAAATTTCATCTGTCAATTGAGACAAACTTGGATACACATAATAATCTCCATTTTAATCTTGATTGGGCACCATAGACACATTCTCCTCATTGGGATAAATGACAATGATGCTGTGGTTTCATAAGAAAAGCTTTTTTTCCAACATTTTTTTGGAATCATAGGTTATCCATTAATTGCAAAAAAAATGGATGCACGTAATAATCTCCTTTCTTTTCATGATTAGGCATATAAACTCATTCTCCTCATTGGGATAAATGACAATGATGCATTGGTTTCATAAGAAAAGCTTTTCTTCTAACCGTTTTCCTTAGAATCAATGTTCATTTATTAATAGGTACAAACATGGATACATGTAATGATCTCTTTTCTTTCATGATTGGGCACCGTGAACACATTCTCCTCATTGTGATAAATGATAATGATGCATTGGTTTCAAAAGAAAAGCTTTTCCTTCCACCATTTTCTTAGAATTAAAGTTTGTTCATCGATTAAGACAAACTTGGATGCATGTAATAATCTCCTTTTTATTCTTGATTGGGCACCATAAACACATTCTCCTCCTTGGGATAAATGACAATGATCCTTCAATTTCATAAGAAAAGCTTTTTTTTCCACCATTATCTTGGAATCACGTTTTGTCTATCAACTTTGACAAACCTGTATGCACGTAATAATCTCCTTTTTATTCTTGATTGCGCACCATAAACACGTTCTCCTCATTGGGATAAATGACATTGATACTTTTGTTTCATAAGAAAAACATTTCTCCCCACCATTTTCCATAGAATCGAAATTCATCCTTCAATTAGGACAAACCTCGATACATGTAATAATCTTCTTTCTTTTCATGATTGGACATGACAAACATATTCTCCTTATTGGGATAAACGACAATGATGCATTGGCTTCATAAGAAAAGCTTTTTTTCCAATCATTTTCCTTACAATCAATGTTCGTTCGTTAATAGGGACAAACATAGATACAAGTAATGATCTCCTTTTTTTTACGATTGGGAACCATAAACATATTCTCCTTATAGGGATAGATGGTAGTGATACTTTTGTTTCATAAAAAAAGCTTTTTCTTTCCACCATTTTTTTGGAATCAAAGTCCGTTTGTCAATAGTGACAAACATAGATGCACATAATAATCTCGTTCCTTTTCATGATTGGGCAACATTAACACATTCTCCTTATTGGGATAAAGGACAATGACATATTGGCTTCAAAAGAAAAGCTTTTCTTCCAACCAAAGCTTTCTTTTCCACTATTTTTTTGGAATCAAAGTTTGTCTGTCAATTATGACAAATATGGATGGGCACCATAAACATATTCTCCTCATTGGTATAGATGACAATAGCACATTAGTTTCATAAGAAAAGCTTTTATTCCAACCATTTTCCTTAGAATTAATATTCGTTCATTAATAGGGACAAACATGGACACACATAATAATCTTTTTTCTTTTTATGATTGGGCACCATAAACACATTCTCCTCATTGTGATAAAGGACATTGGCATTTTAGTTCATAAGAAAAGCTTTTCCTTCCACCAATTTCTTAAAATCAAAGTTCATCCCTCAATTAAAACAAACTTGGATACACGAAATAATCTCCTTTTTATTCTTCAGTGGGCACCATAAACTCATTCTCCTGACAATGATTCTTTGGTTTCATAAGAAAAGCTTTTCTTTTCACCATCCTTTTGGAATCAAAGTTTATCCGTCAATTACGACAATGTTGGATGAACATAATAATCTCTTTTTTATTCTTGATTAGGCACCATAAACACATTCTCCTCCTTGGGATAAATGACAATGATGCTTTGGTTTTATAAGAAAAGCTTTTCTTCCAACCATTTTCCTTAGAATCAATGTTCATTCGTTAATGGGGACAAAAATAGATACAAGTAATGATCTCTTTTTTTCATGATTAGGCACCATAAACACATTTTTCTCATTAGGATAGATGGTAGTGATACTTTCGTTTCATAAAAAAATTTTTTTTGCCACCATTTTTTTGGAATCAAAGTTTGTCCGTCAATAGTGACAAACATAGATGCATGTAATAATCTTGTTTCGTTTCAAGATTGGGCAACATAAACACATTCTCCTTATTGGGATAAAGAACAATGATGTATTGGCTTCATAAGAAAAGCTTTTCTTCCAACGAAAGCTTTCTTTTCCACTATTTTTTTGGAATCAAAATTTGTTCGTCAATTATGACAAACATGGATGCACGTAATAATCTCCTTTTTTTTTGTGATGGGCACCATAAACATATTCTCTTTATTAGGATAAATGATAATGGCACATTAGTTTCATAAGAAAAGCTTTTATTCCAACCATTTTCCTTAGAATTAGTGTTCGTTCATTAATAGAGACAAACATGGATACACATAATAATCTTTTTTCTTTTCATGATTGGGCACCATAAAAATGTTCTCCTCATTGTGATAAATGACATTGGTGCTTTAGTTCATAAGAAAAGCTTTTCCTTCTACCAATTTCTTAAAATCAAAGTTCATCCTTCAATTAAGACAAACTTGGGTACACATAATAATCTCTTTTTTATTCTTGATTGGGCACCATAAACACATTGTCCTCATTCGGATAAATGACAATGATGCTTTGGTTTCATAAGAAAAGCTTTTCTTTCCACCATTTTTTTGAAACCAAAGTTCATCCATCAATTACAACAATGTTGGATGCATATAATAATCTCCTTTTTATTCTTGATTGGGCACCATAAACACATTCTTCTCATAAGGATAACTGACAATGACGCATTGGTTTCAGAATAAAAGCTCTTCTTCTAACCATTTTCCTAGAATCAAAGTTCGTTCATTAATAGGGATAAACATGGATGCACATAATAATCTCCTTCTTTTCATGATTAGGCACCATAAACATATTCTTTTCATTGTGATAAATGACAATGACACTTTAGGTCATAAGAAAAGCTTTTACCTCTACCATTTTCTTAAAATCAAAGCTTGTCCATTAATAAGACAAATGTGGGTACACGTAATAATCTCCTTTTTATTAAACGACAATGATGCTTTGGTTTCATAAGAAAAGCTTTTCTTTTCACCATTTTCCTTAGAATCGATGTTCATCCTTCAACTAGGACAAACATCGATACATGTAATCATCTCTTTTCTTTTCCTAATTGGGCTCCATAAACGCATTCTACTCATTAGGATAAATGACAATGATGCATTGGTTTCATAAGAAAAGCTTTTCTCCTAATCATTTTCCTTAGAATCAATGTTCATTTGTTAATGGGGACAAACAAGGATACACGTAATGATCTCCTTTTTCTTCACGATTAGGCACCATAAACATATTCTCCTTATTGTGATAAACGACATTACTTCTTTAGTTTATAAGAAAGGCTTTTCCTTCCACCATTTTTTTAAAATCAAAATTCATCAGTTAACTGAAGCAAACTTGGATACACATAATAATCTCTTTTTTATTCTTGATTGGGTACCGTAAGTACATTCTCCTCATTGCGATAAATGATAATGATGCATTGGGTTCATAAGAAAAGGTTTTCTTTCAACCATTTTCCTTAGAATCAACATTTATTCGTTAATAGGGATAAACATGGATGCACATTATAATCTCCTTTCTTTTATTGATTGGGTACTATAAACAAATTCTCCTCAATGCGTGAAATGACATTGGTTGCTTTAGTTTATAAGTAAGGCTTTTGATCCCACCATTTTCTTCAAGTCAAAGTTCGTCTGTAAAATGAGAAAAATTTGGATACACATAATTTTCCCTTTTTTATTCTTGATTGGGTACCATAAACACATTCTCCTCATTGGGATAAATGACAATGATACTTTGGTTTCATAAGAATAGCTTTTCTTTCCATCAGTTTTTTGGAATCAAAGTTCATCCATCAATTGCGGCAAACCAGGATATACATAATTATGTCCTTCTTATTATTGATTAGGCACCATAAACACATTTTCATCATTGGGATAAAATGATATTAATACTTTTGCTTTATAAGAAAAGCTTTTCTTTCCCCCATTTTTTAGAATCAAAGTTCGTTCATCAATTATAACAAACATGGATGTACGTAACAATCTCCTTTCTTTTCATGAATGGGCACCATAGACACATTCTCCTTATTGTGATAAATGATAATGGTGCATTGGTTTTATAAAGAAATCTTTTATTCAAACCATTTTCCTTAGAATCATTGTTCATTCATTAATAGGGACAAACATGGATACATATAATAATCTCTTATGTTCATGATTCGGCACCATAAACACATTCTCCTCATTGTGATAAATGACATTGGCACTTTTGTTCATAAGAAAAGCTTTTTGTTCCACCATTTTCTTAAAATCAAAGTTCATCCGTCAATTGAGACAAACTTGAATACACCTAATAATCCCCTTTTTATTCTTGAGTAGGCACCATAAACGCATTCTCTTCATTGGGATAAATAACAATGATGCTTTGGTTTTATATGAAAAACTTTTCTTTCCACTAGTTTTTTGGAATCAAAGTTTGTGAGGAGAAAGTGTTTATGGTGCCCAATCATAAAAAGAAAGGAGATTATTATGTGTATCCATGTTTATCCCTTTTAACGAATGAGCGTTGATTATAAGGAAAATGGTTAGAAGAAAAGCTTTTCTTATAAAGCCAATGCATTATTGTCGTTTATACTAATAAGAAGAATGTGTTTATAGGGCCGAATCATAAAAAAAAAGAGATTATTACATGTATCAAAGTTTGTCCCAATTGAAGGATGAACTTTGATTCTATGGAAAATAGTGGAAAGAAAAGCTTTTCTTTTGAAACAAAAGTATCAAAGTCATTTATCCTAATGAGGAGAATGTGCCTATGGTGCCCGATCAAGAATAAAAGGGAGATTATTACGTGCATCCAGGTTTGTCATAATTGACGGACGAACTGTGATTCCAAAAAAATGGTGGGAAGAAAAGCTTTTCTTATGAAACCAAAGCATCATTGTCATTTATCCCAATAAGGAAAATGTGTTTATGGTGCCCAATCAATAATAAAAAGGAGATTATTATGCGTATCCAAGTTGTCTTAATAGATAAACGAACTTTAACTTTAGGAAAATGGTGGAAAGAAAAGCTTTTCTTTTCAAACCAATGCATTATCGTTATTTATCACAATAAGGAGAATGTGTTTGTAGTGCCCAATCAAGAAAAGAAAGGATATTGTTATGTGTACCCAAGTTTATCCCTAGTAACACATGAACATAGATTCTAAGGAAAATAGTTAGAAGAAAAGCTTTCTTTATAGAAGCAATGCATCATTGTCATTTATCCCAATGAGGAGAATGTGTTTGCGGTGCCCAATCATGAAAAGAAAGGAGATTATTACGTGCATCCATGTTCATCACAATTGATGGAAGAACTTTAATTCCAAAAAAATGGTGGAAAAAAAAGCTTTTCTTATGACACTATAGTATCAACGACATCTATTCAAATGAGGAGAAAGTGTTTAAGTGCCCAATCAAGAATAAAAAAGAAATTATTACGCGCATCCAGCTTTACCATAATTGACAGACGAACTTTGATTCAAAAAAAATGGTTGAAAAAAAACTTTTCCTACTAAACCAAAGCATCATTGTCATTTATCCAAATGAGGAGAAAGTGCTGATGGTGCCTAATTAAGAATAAAAAGGATATTATTACATGTGTCCAAGCTTCTCTAAATTGATGGATGAACTTTGATTTTGAGAAAATGGTGGAAGGAAAAGCTTTTCTTATAAACTAAAGTGTCAATGTCATTTATCACAATGAGGAGAATGTATTTATGATGGCTAATCATGAAAAAAAAAAGATTATTATGTGTATCCATGTTTGTCCCTATTAACGAATGAACATTGATTCTAAGGAAAATGGTTGAAACAAGAGGTTTTTTTATGAAACCAATATGCCATTGTCATGTATCCAAATAAGGAAAATGTGTTTATGGTGCCCATTCATGAAAAGAAATGAGGTTATTATGTGCATCCATGTTTGTCATTGTTGACGGATGAACTTCAATTCTAAAAAAATTGGGGGAAAGAAAAGCTTTTCTTATGAAACAAAAGTATCAATATCATTTATCCCAATGAGAAGAATGTGTTTATGTTACCCAATCAAGAATAAAAAGGATATTATTTTATGTATCCAAGTTTATCTCGATGGACGGACGAACTTTGATTTTAAGAAAATGGTGGAAGGAAAATCTTTTCTTATGAACTAAAGCGTCAATGTCATTCATCACAATGAGGAGAATGTGTTTATGGTGCAAAATCTTGAAAGGAAAAGAGATTATTATGTGTTACCATTTTTGTCCCTATTAACGAATGAAAATTGATTCTAAGGAAAGTGGTTGGAAGAAAAGCTTTTCTTATGAAACCAATGCATCATTGTAATTTATCCCACTGAGGAGAATGTGTTTATGGTGCCCAACCATGAAAAAAAGGAGATTTTTGGATGCATCCATGTTTCTCACAATTGACGGACAAACTTTGATTCTAAAAAAAGGGGGAAAGAAAAGCTTTCCTTATGAAACTAAAGTATTGCTACCATCTATCCCAATGAAGAGAATATGTTTATGGTGCCTAATCATGAAAAGAAAGGGGATCATTACGTGCATCTATGTTTGTCCCTATTAACAAATGAACACTAATTCTAAGGAAAATGGTCGAAATAAAAGCTTTTCTTATGAATCCAAAGCATCATTGTCATTTATCACAATGAAGAGAATGTGTTTATGGAGCCCAATCAAGAATAAGAAGGAGATTATTACATGCGCCCAAGTTTGGCTCAATTGATAGATGACTTTGATTTTAAGAAAATAGTGGAAGGAAAAGCTTTTCTTATGAACTAAAATGTCAATTTATTTTATCACAGTGAGGAGAATGTGTTTACGGTGCGTAATCATGAAAAGAGAAGATTATTACGTGTATCCATGTTTGTTCTTATAAATGAACAAACATTGATTCTAAGGAAAATGGTTGAAAGAAAAGCTTTTCTTAAGAAATGAATGTGCCATTGTCAGTTGTACAAATGAGGAAAATGTGTTTATGGAGTCCATTCATGAAAAGAAAAGACATTATTACGTGTGTCCATGTTTGTTATAATTTACAGATGAACTTTGACTCCAAAAAAATGGAAAAAAGAAAAGTTTTTCTTATGAAACAAAAGTATCAATATCATCTATTCCAAAGAGAAAAATGTGTTTATGGTACCCAATCAAGAATAAAAAGGAGATTATTATGCATATCCAAGTTTGTCTCAATTAATGGACGAAATTCAATTTTAAGAAAATGGTGGAAGGAAAAGCTTTTCTTATAAACTAAAGCATCAAAGTTATTCATCATAATGACGAGAATGTGTTTATGGTGCCCAATCTTGAAAACAAGAAAAAAGAGATTATTATGTGCATCCATGTTTGTCCCTATTAACGAATGAACATTGATTCAAAGGAAAATGGTTTAAAGAAAAGCTTTTCCTATGAAGCTAATACGTCACTGTTATTTATCCCAATGAGGAGAATATGTTTTAGTTGCCCAATCATGACAAGAAAAGAGATTATTGTGGGCATCCATCTTTATCACAATTGACAGTTGAACTTTGATTCCAAAAAAATGGGGAAATGAAAAGCTTTCTTGTGAAATTAAAGTATCAATGTCATCTATACGAATGGCGAGAAAGTGTTTATGGTGCCCAAGCATGAAAACAAAGGAAATAAGTGCGTGTATCATGTTCATCCCCGTTAATGAACAAACATCGATTCTAAGGAAAATGGTTAGAAGAAAAGCTTTTCCTATGAAACCAATGCAACATTGTCTTTTATCCCAATGAGGAGAATGTGTTTATGGTGCCCAATCATAAAAAAAAAAGGAGATTATTATATGTATTGAAGTTTGTCCCAATTAAGGATGAACTTTGATTCTAAGGAAAATGGTGGAAAGAAAAGCTTTTCTTATAAAACAAACATGTCATTGTCATTTATCTTAAAGAGGAGAACGTGTTTATGGTGCCTATTCAGGAAAAGAGAGGAGATTATTACGTGCATCCATGCTTGTCATAATTGGCAGATGAACTTTGATTCAAAAAAATGGTGGAAAGAAAAGCTTTTCCTGTGAAACTAAAGTATCAATGTCATCAATCCCAATAAGGAGAATGTGTTTATGGTACCCAACAGTGAAAAGAAAAGAGATCATTACTTGTATCCATGTTTGTCCTCATTAACGAACGAACATTGATTCTAAGGAAAATGGTTAGAAGAAAAGCTTTTCTTGTGAAACCAAAGCATCATTGTCATTTATCCCACTGAAGAGAATGTGTTTATGCCAAATCATGAAAAGAAAAAAGATTATTACATGTATCGATGTTTACCCCAATTGAAAGATGAACTTCGATTCTAAGGAAAACGGCAGAAAGAAAAGCTTTTCTTATGAAACCAATGGATCATGGTCATTTATCCCAATGAGGAGAATGTATTTATGGTGCCCATTCAAGAAAGGAAATGGGACTATTACATGCATCCATGTTTGTCATAATTGATAGACGAGCCTTGATTCCTAAAAATGGTGGGAAGAAAAGCTTTTCTTATGAAACCAAAGCATCTTTGTCATTTATCCCAATGAGGAGAATGTGTTTATGGTACCCAATCAAGAATAAAAAGGAGATTATTACGTGTATCCAAGTTTGTTGTAATTGACGGATGAACTCTGATTTTATGAAAATGGTAGAATCAGAAGCTTTTTTTACGAACTAAAGTGTCAATGTCATTTAACACAATGAGGAGAATGTGTTTATGGTGCCCATTCATGAAACGAAAGGAGATTATTATGTGTATTCATGTTTGTCACTATTAACGAATAAACATTGATTCTAAGGAAAATGTTTGAAAGAAAAACTTTTGTTATGAAGCTAATGCATCATTTTCATTTATCCCAATGAGGAGAATGTGTTTATGGTACCCAATCATGAAAAGAAATGAGATCATTATGTGTATCCATGTTTGTCCCTATTAACGAACGAACATTGATTCTAAGGAAAATGGCTGGAAGCAAAGCATCTTATCAATCCAAAACATCATTTTCATTTATCCCAATAAGGAGAATGTGTTTATGGTGCCCAATCTTAAAAAAAAAAGAGATTATTATGTGTATCCATGTTTGTTCCTATTAACGAATGAACGTTGATTCTAAAGAAAATGGTTTAAAGAAAAGCTTTTCCTATATAGCTAATGCATCACTGTTATTTATCCCAATGAGGAGAAAATGTATTTGTTGCCCAATCATGACAAGAAAGGAGATTATTACAAGCATCCATCTTTGTCATAATTGATGGTTGAACATTGATTCCAAAAAAAGGGGGAAAGAAAAGCTTTTCTTGTGAAATTAAAGTATCAATGTCATCTATACGAATGGCAAGAATGTGTTTATGGTGCCCAAGAGTGAAAACTAAAGAGATCAGTATGTGTATCCATGTTTGTCCCCATTAACAACAAACATCGATTCTAAGGAAAATGATTGGAAGAAAACCTTTTTCTATGAAACCAATGCAACCTTGTCTTTTATCTTAATGAGAAGAATGTGTTCATGGCACCCAATCATGAAAAAAAAGGAGATTATTACATGTATCGAAGTTTATCCCAATTGAAGGATGAACTTTGATTTTAAGGAAAACGGTGGAAAGAAAAGCTTTTCTTATAAAACAAACATGTCATTGTCATTTATCCCAAAGAGGAGAAAGTATTTATGGTGCCTATTCAAGAAAGGAAAAGAGATTATTACGTGCATCCATGCTTGTCATAATTGGCGAACAAACTTTGATTCAAAAAAATGGTGGAAAAAAAAGCTTTTCCTATGAAACTAAAGTATCAATGTCATCAATCCCAATGAGGAGAATGTGTTTATGGTGCCCAACAGCAAAAAGAAAGGAGATCATTACATGTATCCATGTTTGTCCCTATTAACGAACGGACATTGATTCTAAGGAAAATGGTTAGAAGAAAAGCTTTTCTTGTGAAACGAAAGCATCATTGTCATTTATTCCACTAAAGAGAATGTGTTTATGGCACCAAATCATGAAAAGAAAAGAGATTATTACAAGTATCGAAGTTTATCCCAATTAAAGGATGAACTTCAATTCTAAGGAAAATGGCAGAAAGAAAAGCTTTTCTTATGAAACCAATGCATCATGGTCATTTATCCCAATGAGGAGAATATGTTTATGGTGCCCATTCAAAAAAGGAATAGGGATTATTACATGCATCCATGTTTGTCATAATTGACAGACGAGCCTTGATTCCTAAAAATGGCGGAAAGAAAGGCTTATCTTATGAAACCAAAGCATCATTGTCATTTATCCCAATAAGGAGAATGTATTTATGGTACCCAATCAAGAATAAAAAGGAGATTATTACGTGTATCCAAGTTTGTTGCAACTGATGGATGAACTTTGATTTTATGAAAATGGTAGAATCAATAGCTTTTTTTACAAACTAAAGTGTCAATTGCATTTAACACAATAAGGAGAATGTGTTTATGGTGCCCATTCATGAAATGAAAGGAGATTATTATGTGTATCCATGTTTGTAATTATTAACAAATGAATGTTGATTCTAAGGAAAATGGTTAAAAGAAAAACTTTTTTATGAAGCCAATGCGTCATTGTCATTTATCCTAATGAGGAGAATGTGTTTATGGTGCCCAATCATGAAAAGAAAGGTGATCTTTATATGTATCTATGTTTGTACCTATTAACGAATGAACATTGATTCTAAGGAAAATGGTTAGAAGCAAAGCTTCTTATCAATTCAAAGCATCAATGTCATTTATCCCAATGAGGAGAATGTGTTTATAGTGCTAAATCTTGAAAATAAAAGAGATTATTATGTGTATCCATGTTTGTCCATATTAACAAATGAATGTTAATTCTACGAAAAATGGTTCAAAGAAAAGCTTTTCCTATGAAGCTAATGTGTCACTGTCATTTATCCTAATGAGGAGAATATGTTTTTGTTGCCCAATCATGATAAGAAAGGAGATTATTACGGGCATCCATCTTTGTCATAATTGACTGTTGAACTTTGAGTCCAAAAAAATGGGGGAAAGAAAAGCTTTTCTTGCAAAATTAAAGTATCGATGTCATCTATATGAATGGCAAGAATGTGATTATGGTGCCCAAGAGTGAAAACAAAGGAGATGAGTGCGTGTATTCATGTTTGTCCCCATTAATGAACAAACATCAATTATAAGAAAAAGCTTTTCCTATGAAACCAATGCAACATTGTTTTTTATCCCAACGAAGAGAAAGTGTTCATGGTGCCCAATCATGAAAAAAAAAAAGAGATTATTACATGTATCGAAGTTTTTCCTAATTGAAGGATGAACTTTGATTCTAAGGAAAATGGTGGAAAGAAAAGCTTTTCTTATAAAACAAATGTCATTGTCATTTATCCCAAAGAGGAGAAAGTATTTATGGTGCCTATTCAAGAAAAGGAAGGAGATTATTACGTGCATCCATGCTTGTCATAATTGGCAGACAAACTTTGATTAAAAAAATGGCAAAAAGAAAAGCTTTTCCTATGAAACTAAAGTATCAATGTCATCAATCCCAATGAGGAGAATGTGTTTATGGTGCCCAATAGTGAAAAGAAAAGAGATTAGTACATGTATCCATGTTTGTCCCTATTAACGAACGTATATTGATTCTAAAGAAAATGGTTAGAAGAAAAGCTTTTCTTGTGAAACCAAAGCATCATTGTCATTTATCCCACTGAAGAGAATGTGTTTATGGAGCCAAATCATGAAAAGAAAAGAGATTATTACATGTATCAAAGTTTATCCCAATTAAAGGATGAACTTCGATTCTAAGGGAAACGGTAGAAAGAAAAACTTTTCTTATGAAACTAATGCGTCATGGTCATTTATCCCAATGAGGAAAATGTATTTATGGTGCCCATTCAAGAAAGGAAAGGGGATTATTACATGCATCCATGTTTGTCATAATTGACAGACGAGCCTTGATTCCCAAAAATGATGGAAAGAAAAGCTTATCTTATGAAACCAAAGCATCATTGTCATTTATCCCAATGAGGAGAATATGTTTATGGTACCGAATCAAGAATAAAAAAAGAGATTATTACGTGTATCCAAGTTTGTTGCAACTGACGAATGAACTTTGATTTTATGAAAATGGTAGAATCAAAAGCTTTTCTTACGAACTAAAGTGTCAATTTCAATTAACACAATGAGAAGAATGTGTTTATGGTGCCCATTCATGAAATGAAAGGAGATTATTATGTGTATCCACGTTTGTCATTATTAACAAATGAACATTGATTCTAAAGAAAATGGTTGAAAGAAAAACTTTTGTTATGAAGCCAATACGTCATTGTCATTTATCCTAATAAGGAGAATGTGTTTATGATGCCCAATCATGAAGAGAAAGGAGATTATTATGTGCATCCTATTAACCAACGAACATTGATTCTAAGGAAAATGGCTGGAAGCAAAGCTTCTTATCAATCCAAAGCATCATGGTCATTTACCCCAATGAGGAGAATGTGTTTATGGTGTCCAATCAAGAATAAAAAGGAGATTATTTCATGTGTCCAAGTTTGTCTCAATTGATAGATGAACTTTGATTTTAAGAAAATGGTGGAAGGGAAAGCTTTTCTTATGAACTAAAATGTCAATGTCAATCATCACAATGAGGAGAATGTGTTTATGGTGACCAATTTTGAAAAGAAAAAAGATTATTATGGGTATCCATATTTGTCCCCATTAGCAATCAAACGTTGATTATAAGGAAAAAGGTTGAAAGAAAAGCTTTTCTTATGAAACCAATGCATTATTATCATTTATCTCAATAAGGAGAATGTGTTTATGGTGCACATTCAAGTAAAGGAAGGAGATTATTATGTGGATCTATGTTTGTCATAATTGACAGACAAACTTTGATTCCAAAAAAATGGTGGAAAAAAAAGCTTTTCTTATAAAACTAAAGTATCAATGTCATCAATCCCAATGAGGAGAATGGGTTTATGGTGCCCAATCGTAAAAAGAAAAAAGATAATTTATCACAATGAGGATAATGTGTTTATCATGCCCGATCAAGAATAGAAAGGAGATTATTACGTGCAACCATTTTTGTCATAATTGACGAACGAACTTTGATTCCAAAATTAGTGGAAAGAAAAGCTTTCCCTATGAAACCAAAGCATCACTGTCATTTATCCCAATGAGGAGAATGTGTATATGGTGCCCAATCAAAAATAAAAAGATGATTATTACGTGTATCCAAGTTTGTCTCAATTGATGGACAAACTTTGATATTAAGAAAATGGTGGAAGGCAAAGCTTTTCTTATGGACTAAAGCATCATTGTCATTTATCCCAATGAGGAAAATGTGTTTATGGTGCCCGATCAAGAATAAAATGTAGATTATGATGTGTATTCAAGTTTGTCTCAATTGATGGTAGAACTTTGATTTTAGGAAAATGGTAGAGGGAAAAGCTTTCTTATGAACTAAAGCAGCATTGTCATTTATCCCAATGAGGAGAATGTGTTTATGGTGCTCGATCAAGAATGAAAAGGAGATCATTACCAATATCCAAGTTTATCTCGATTGAAAGACAAACTTTAATTTTAAGAAAATTATGGAAGGAAAAGCTTTTCTTATCAACTAAAGTGTCAATGTTATTTATCATAATGAGGAGAATGTGTTTATAATGCCAAATCTTGAAAAAAAAGGAGATTATTATGTGTATCCATGTTTATCCCTACTAATGAATAAACATTGTTTCTAAGGAAAATGATTGGAAGAAAAGCTTTTCTTATGAAACCAATGCATCATTGTCATTGATCCTAATGATGAGAATATGTTTATGGTGCCCAATCATGAAAAGAAAGGAGATTATTACGTGCATCCATGTTTATTGCAATTGAGGGATGAATTTTGATTCAAAAAAAAAGGTGGAAAGAAAAGCTATTCTTACGAAACCAAAGCATCATTGTCATTTAACCCAATGAGGAGAAAGTGTTTATGGTGCCTAATTAAGAATAAAATGAAGATTATTACATGCATCCAGGTTTGTCTCAATTGATGGACAAACTTCAATTCCTGAAAAATGGTTGAAAGAAAAGCTTTTCTTATGAAACCAAAATATCATTGCCATTTATACCAAAGAGGAGAATGTGTTTATGGTGCTCAATCAAGAATAAAAAGGAGATTATTACCTGTATCCAAGTTTGTCTCCATTGATAGACAAACTTTGATTTTAAGAAAATGGTGGAGGGAAAAGCTTTTTTTATGAACTAAAGTGTCAATGTCATTTATCACAATGAGGAGAATGTGTTTATGTGCCCGATCAAGAATAAAAAAGGAGATTATTATGTGTATCTAAGTGTGTCTCAATTGATAGACAAACTTTGATTTTAAGAAAATATTGGAAGGAAAAGCTTTTCTTACGAACTAAAGCATCATTGTCATTTATCTCAATGAGGGGAATGTGTTTATGGTGCCCGATCAAGAATAAAAAAGAGTTATTACGAGTATCCAAGTTTGTCTCAATCGATGGATGAACATTAATTTTAAGAACATGCTAGAGACAAAAGCTTTTCTTATGAACTAAAGTGTCAATGTCATTTATTACAACACGGAGAATGTGTTTATGGTGCCTAATCATGTAAAGAAAGGGGATTATTATGTGTATCCACGTTTGTTCCTATTAATGAACATTGAATCTAAGGAAAATGGTTGGAAGAAAAGCTTTTCTTTTGAAATCAATGCATCATTGTCATTTATCCCAATAACGAGAATGTGTTTGTAGTGCCCAATCAAGAATAAAGTTAGACTATTACGTGCATCCAAGTTTGTTGTAATTTACGGATGAACTTTGATTCAAAAAAATGGTGGAAAGAAAAGCTTTTCTGATGAAACCAAAGCATCATTGTCATTTATCGCAATAAGAAAAATGTGTTTATGGTGCCCAATCTAGAATAAAAAGGAGGTTATTACGTGTATCCAAGTTTATCTCAATTGACGAATGAACTTTGATTTTAAGAAAATGGTGGAAGGAAAAGCTTTTCTTATGTACTAAAGCATCGTTGTCATTTATCCCAATGAAGAGAATGTGTTTATGGTGCCCGATCAAGAATAAAAAGGAGATTATTATGTGTATCCAAGTTGTCACAATTGATAGATGAACTTTGATTTTAAGAAAATGGTGGACGGATAAGCTTTTCTTATGAACTAAAGCATCATTGTCATTTATCTGAATGAGAAAAATATGTTTATGGTGCTCGATCAAGAATAAAAAGGTGATTATTACAAGTATCCAAGTTTGTCTCAATTGATGGAAAAACCTCGATTTTAAGAAAATGATGGAGGGAAAAGCTTTTCTTATGAACTAAAGTGTCAATTTCCTTTATCACAATAAGGAGAATGTGTTCATGGTTCCCAATCATGAAAAGAAATAAGATTGTTACGTGCATCTATGTTGGCCATAATTGACGGATGAACTTTGATGCTAAAAAAAATGGTGGAAAGAAAAGCTTTTTTTATGAAACAAAATTATCGATGTCATTTATCCCAATAAGGAGAATGTGTTTATGTTGCCTAATCAAGAATAAAAAGAAGATAATTACGTGCATCTACATTTGTCGCTGTTGACGGACGAACTTTGATTCCAAAAAATTGGTGGAAAGAAAAGCTTTTCTTATGAAACCAAGGCATCATTATCATTTATCCTAATGAGGAAAATATGTTTATGGTACCCAATCAAGAATAAATAGGAGATTATTATGTGTACCCAAGTTTGTTTCAATTGACAAACGAACTTCGATTTTAAGAAAATGGTAGAATCAAAAGTTTTTTTATGAACTAAAGCATCAATGTCATTTAACACAATGAGTATAATGTGCTTATGATGCCCAATCGTGAAAGGAAAGGAGATCGTTACATGTATTCGTGTTTGTCCTCGTTAACGATCGAACATTGATTCTACGAAAAATGGTTGGAAGAAAACCTTTTTCTTATGAAACCAGTGCATCATTGTCATATATCCTAATGAGGAGAATGTGTTTATGGTGCCCAATCATGGAAAGATAGGAGATTTATAAATGTATTAAAGTTCATCCCAATTGAAGAATAAACTTCAATTTTAAGGAAAATGGTAGAAAGAAAACCTTTTCTTATGAAACCAAAGCATCATTGTCATTTATCCCAATAAGGAGAATGTGTTTGTGGTGCCCAATCGTAAAAGGAAAAGAGATAATCACGTGAATCCATGTTTGTCCCCAATAACGAACGAACATTGATTCTAAGGAAAATGGTTGGAAGAAAAGCTCTTCTTATGAAACGAATGCATCATTGTCATTTATCCTAATGAAGAGAATATGTTTATGGTGCTCAAACAAGAATAAAAAGGATATCATTACGTGCATCCAAGTTTGTCTCAATTCACAAACGAGCTTCAATTCCAAAAAAATGGTGGAAAGAAAAGCTTTTTTTATGAATCCAAAACATCATTGTCATTTATCCCAAAAAGGAGAATGTGTTTATGGTGCAAAATCAAGAAGAAAAGGGAGATTATTACGTGTATTCAAGTTTGTCTCGATTGATGGACGAACTTTGATTTAAAAAAAAATACTGGAGTGAAAAGCTTTTCTTATGAACTAAAGTGTCAATGTCATTTATCACAATAAGGAGAATGTGTTTATGGTGCCCGACAAAGAATATAAAGGAGATTATTACTTGCAACCATGTTTGTCGCAATTGATGGAACCACTTTGATTCCAAAACTGGTGGAAAGAAAACCTTTTCTTATGAAATGAAAGTATCATTGTCATTTATCCCAATAAGGAGAATGTGTTTATGGTGCCTAATCAAGAATAAACAGGAGATTATCACGTGCATCCAGCTTTGTCATAATTGACGGATGAACTTTGATTCCAAAAAACTGGTCTAAAGAAAAGCTTCTCTTATGAAACAAAAGTATCAATGTCATTTATCCTAATGAGGAGAATGTTTTTATAGTGCCCAATCAGAATAAAAGAGAGATAATTATGTGCATTCAGGTTTGTCATAGTTGGCAAACAAACTTCGATTCAAAAAAACTAATGGAAAGAAAAGCTTTTCTTATGAAACCAAAGCATCATTATCATTTATCCCAATGAGGAGAATGTGTTTATGGTGCCCAATCAAGAATAAAAAAGAGATTATTATATGTATCCAAGTTTATCTTAATTGACGGATGACCTTTGATTTTAAGAAAATGGTGGAATCAAAAGCTTTTCTTATGAACTAAAGTGTCAATGTCATTTAACACAATGATGAGAATGTGTTTATGGGGCCCATTCATGAAAAGGAAGGAGATATTATGTGTATCAACGTTTGTCCCTATTAATGAATGAACATTGATTCTAAGAAAAATGGTTGAAAGAAAAGCTTTTCTTATGAAGCCAATGCGTCATTGTCATTTATCCCAATGAGGAGAATGTGTTTATGGTGCCCAATCATGAAAAGAAAGGAGATTATTACATGTATCGAAGTCTATCCCAATTGAAGGATGAACTTTGATTCTAAAGAAAATGGTGAAAAGAAAAACTTTTCTTATGAAACCAAAGCATCATGGTCATTTATCCCAATGAGGAGATTGTGGTTATAGTGCCGAATCAAGAACAAAAAGAAAATTATTACGTGTATCCAAGTTTGTCTCAATTGATAGACAAACTTTGATTTTAAGAAAATATTGGAA
Organism: Adansonia madagascariensis; assembly: GCA_038381835.1. Taxonomy (NCBI): domain Eukaryota; kingdom Viridiplantae; phylum Streptophyta; class Magnoliopsida; order Malvales; family Malvaceae; genus Adansonia; species Adansonia madagascariensis. Next base: position 34,044 of record JBBYHL010314851.1, read on the forward strand.
GGATAATCTTTCTTATGAAGTAAAATATCAATGTCACTCATCACAATGAGGAGAATGTGTTTATGGTGCCTAAGTTTAAAAAAAAAAGATTATTATGTGTATCCATATTTGTCCCTATTAACGAATGAAACTTGATTTTAAGGAAAAAGGTTGGAAGAAAAGCTTTTTTTATGGGACCAATGCATCATTATCATTTATCCCACTAAGGAGAATATGTTTGTAGTGCCCAATATTGAAAAGAAAAGAGATTATTGCCTGCATCCATGTTTGTCACAATTGACGGATGAACTTTGATTCCAAAAAAATAGTGGCAAAAGCTTTTCTTGTGAAACTAAAGTATGAATGTCATCTATCAGAATGAGGAGAATGTGTTTATGGTGTCCAATCGTGAAAAAAAAATAGATCATTATATGTATCCATGTTTGTCCCAATTATCGAATGAACATTAAATCTAAGGAAAATGGTTGGAAGAAAACCTTTTCTTACGAAACCAATGCATCATTGTCATTTATCCCAATAAGGAGAATATGTTTATGATGCCCAATCATGAAAAGAAAGGAGATTATTGCATGTACCAGAGTTTTTCCCAATTGAACAATAAACTTCGATTATAAGGAAAATGGTGGAAAGAAAAGCTTTTCTTGTGAAATAAAAGTATCAATGTCATTTATCCCAATGAGGAGAATGTGTTTATGGTCCTATTCAAGAAAGGAATAGAGATTATTACGTGCATCCATGTTTGTCATAATTGACAGATGAACTTTGATTCCAAAAAAATTGTGGAATGAAAAGCATTTCTTATGAAACTAAAGTATCAATGTCATTAATCCCAATGAGGAGCATGTGTTTATGGTCCCATTCAAAAAAGGAAAGGAGATTATTATGTGCATCTATGTTTGTCATAATTGACAGACAAACTTTGATTCCAAAAAAATGGTAGAAAGAAAAGCTTTTCTTATGAAACTGAACTATCAATGTCATCAATCCCAATGAGAAGAATGTGTTTATGGTGCCCAATCATGAAAATAAAGGAGATCATTATGTGTATCCATGTTTGTCCCTATTAACGAATAAACATTAATTCTAAGGAAAATGTTGGAAGAAAGGCTTTTCTTATAAAACCAATGCGTCATTGTCATTTATCCTAATGAGAAGAATGTGTTTATGGTGCCCAATCATGAAAAAAAAGAGATTATTACATGTATCAAAGTTTGTCCCAATTAAAGGACAAACTTCAATTCTAAGGAAAATGGTGGAAAGAAAAGTTTTCTTTCCAAACCAATACGTCAATGTGTTTATGGTGCCCATTCAAGAAAAGAAAAGAGATTATTATGTGCATCCATGTTTGTCGTCATAGATGGACAAACTTTGATTCCAAAAAAGTGATGGAAAAAGAAGCTTTTTTCTTATGAAACTAGTATCAATGTCATAGATCCCAATGAGTAGAATATGTTTATGGTGCCTAATCGTGAAAAGAAATGAGATTATTATGTGTATCCATGTTTGTCCCTATTAACAAATGAACATTGATTCTAAGGAAAATTGTTGGAAAAAAAGCTTTTCTTATGAAACCAATGCACCATTGTCATTTATCCCAATGAGGAGAATGTGTTTATGGTGCCCATTCATAAAAAGAAAGGAGATTATTATGTGCACCCATGTTTGTAATAATTAACGAACAAACTTTGATTTTGAAAAAATAGTGGAAAGAAAAAGCTTTTCTTATGAAACTAAAGTATCAATGTCATCAATCCCAATGAAGAGAATGTGTTTGTTGTGCCCAATTGTGGAAAGAAAAGAGATCATTACGTGCATCCATGTTTGTCCCCATTAACGAACAAACATTGATTCTAAGGACAAAGAAAAGCCTTTTTTATGAAGCCAATCCATCATTGTCATTTATCCTACTGAGGAAAATGTGTTTATGTTGCCTAACAATGACAAGAAAAAAGATTATTACGTGTAGCCATGTTTGTCATAATTAACGGACGAACTTTAATCCAAAAAAAATGGTGGAAAAAAAAGTTTCTCTTGTGAAACTAAAGTATCAATGTCATCTATCAGAATAAGGAGAATGTGTTTATGATGTGCAATCGTGAAAAGAAAGAAGATCATTAAGTCTATCCATGTTTATCCCCATTAACAAACGAACATTGATTCTAAGGAAAAGGGTTGGAAAAACAGCTTTTCTTATGAAACCAATGCATCATTGTCATTTATCCCAATGAGGATAATGTGTTTATGGTGCCCAATTATAAAAGGAAATGAGATTATTACGTGTATCCAGGTTTCTCGTAATTGATAGATGAACTTTGATTTCAAAAAAATGGTAGAAAGAAAAGCTTTTCTTATAAAACAAAAGTATCAAATCATCTATCCCAATGAGGAAATTGTGTTTATGGTGCCCAATCAAGAATAAAAAGGAAATTATTACATGTATCCAAGTTTGTCTCAATTGATGGATAAACGTTGATTTTAAGAAAATGATGGAAGGAAAACCTTTTCTTATGAACTAAAACATCAATGTCATTCATCACAATAAGGAGAATGTGTTTATGGTACCCAATTTTGAAAAGAAAGGAGATTATTATATGTATCCATGTTTGTCCTTATTAATGACTGAAAATTGATTCTAAGCAAATGGTTGGAAGAAAAGCTTTTCTTATGGGACCAATGCATCATTGTCATTTCTAAGCAAATGGTTGGAAGAAAAGCTTTTCTTATGGGACCAATGCATCATTGTCATTTATCCCACAACAGAGAATATGTTTGTGCTGCCCAATAATGAAAAAAAGAAGAGATTATTGTGTGCATCCCTAATTTAAACAATTGACGGATGAAATTTGATTCCAAAAAAATGGTGGAAAAAAAGCTTTTCTTGTGAAACTAAAGTACCAATGTCACCTATTCAAATGAGGAGAATGAGTTTATGGTGCCCAATTATGAAAAGAAAGGAGATCATTACGTGTATCCATGTTTGTCCCTATTAACGAACAAATGTTGATTCTAAGGAAAATGGTTGGAAGAAAAGCTTTTCTTATGAAACCAATGCATCATTGTCATTTATCCCAATGAGGAGGATATGTTTATGGAGCCCAATCATTAAAAGAAATGAGATTATTACATGTATCAAAGTTTGTCCCAATTGAAAGAGGAACTTCGATTCTAAGGAAAATGGTGGAAAGAAAAGCTTTTCTTATGAAACCAACGCGTCATTGTCATTTATCCCAATAAGAAGAATGTGTTTATGGTCCCATTCAAGAAAGTAAAAGAGATTATTACATGCATCCATGTTTGTCATAATTGACAAATGAACTTTGATTCCAAAAAAATGGTGGTAAGAAAAGCTTCCCTTATGAAACTAAAGTATCAATGTCATCTATCCTAATGAGGAGAACATGTTTATAGTGCCCAATCGTGAAAAGAAAGGAGATCACTATGTGTATCCATGTTTGTCCCTATTAACAAACGAATATTGATTCCAAGGAAAATTGTTGGAAGGAAAGCTTGTCTTGTGAAACCAATGCATCATTGTCATTTATCCCAATGAGGAGGATATGTTTATGGAGCCCAATCATTAAAAGAAATGAGATTATTACATGTATCAAAGTTTGTCCCAATTGAAAGAGGAACTTCGATTCTAAGGAAAATGGTGGAAAGAAAAGCTTTTCTTATGAAACCAACGCGTCATTGTCATTTATCCCAATAAGAAGAATGTGTTTATGGTCCCATTCAAGAAAGTAAAAGAGATTATTACATGCATCCATGTTTGTCATAATTGACAAATGAACTTTGATTCCAAAAAAATGGTGGTAAGAAAAGCTTCCCTTATGAAACTAAAGTATCAATGTCATCTATCCTAATGAGGAGAACATGTTTATAGTGCCCAATCGTGAAAAGAAAGGAGATCACTATGTGTATCCATGTTTGTCCCTATTAACAAACGAATATTGATTCCAAGGAAAATTGTTGGAAGGAAAGCTTGTCTTGTGAAACCAATGCATCATTGTCATTTATCCTAATGAGGAGAATGTGTTTACAGTGCCCAATCATGAAAAGAAAGGAGATTATTACATGTATCAAAGTTTGTCCCAATTGAAGGATGAGCTTCAATTCTAAGGAAATAGTGGCAAGAAAAGCTTTTCTTATGAAACCAAAGAATCATTATCATTTATCCCAATAAGGAGAATGTGTTTATAGTGCCTAATCAAGAACAAAAAGAGATTATTATGTGCATCCAAGTTTGTCTTAATTGGTGAATGAAATTTGATTTTAAGAAAATGATGGAAGGAAAAGCTTTTGCTATGAACTAAATCGTCAATGTCATTTATCACAATGAGAAGGATGTATTTATGGTGCCCAATCATGAAACAAAAGGGGATTATTATATGTATCCATGTTTATCCCTATTAACGAATGAACATTGATTCCAAGGAAAATGGTTGGAAGAAAAGCTTTTCTTATGAAACCAATGCATCATTGTCATTTATCCCAATGAGAAGAATGTGTTTATGGTGCCCAATTATGAAAAGAAAGGAGATTATTACATGTATTGAAGTTTGTCCTAACTAAAGGATAAACTTAGGATCTAAGGAAAGTGGTGAAAGGAAAAGCTTGTTTTATGAAACCAATGCATCATTGTCATTTATCCCAATAAGGAAAATGCATTTATGGTTCTTATTCAAGAAAAAGAAAGAAGATTATTACATGGATCCATGTTCATCATAATTGACGGACAAACTTTGATTCCAAAAAATTGGTGGAAAGAAAAGCTTTTCTTATGGAACTAAAATAAATGTCATCTATCCGGATGAGGAGAATGTGTTTATGGTGCCCAATCATGAAATGGAAGGAGATCATTACATGTAACCATGTTTGTCCCTATTGAAGAACGAACATTGATACTAAGGAAAATGGTTGGAAGAAAAGCTTTTCTTCTAAAACCAAGGCATCATTATCATTTATCCCAACGAGGAGAATGTGTTTATGGTACCCAATCATGAAAAAAAAATAGATTATTATATGTATCAAAGTTTGTCCCAATTAAAGGATGAACATCAGTTCTCAAGAAAATGGTGGAAAGAAAAGCTTTTTTTATGATACGAATGTGCCATTACAATTTATCCCAATGAGGAGAATGTGTTTATGGCTCCTATTCAAAAAAGAAAAGAGATTATTATATGCATCCATGTTTCTCATAATTGTCGGATGAACTTCAATTCCAAAAAAATGGTGGAAAGAAATGCGATTCTTATGAAACTAAAGTAACAATGTCATCTATTCGAATAAGGAGAAAGTGTTTATGGTGCCTAATCGTGAAAAGAAAGGAGATCATTACCTGTATCCATGTTTGTCCCTATTAATGAATGAACATTGATACTAAGGAGAATGGTGGAAAGAAAAGCTTTTCTTATGAAACCAAGGCATCATTGTCATTTATCCTAACAAGGAGAATGTGTTTAAGGTGCCTAATCAAGAATAAAAAGGAGATTATTACGTGCATCCTGGTTTGTCACAATTGATGGATGAACTTTGGTTCCAAAAAAATGGTGGAAAGAAAAGCTTTTCTTATGGAACCAAAGCATCGTTGTCATTTATCCTAATAAGAAGAATGTGTTTATGGTGCCCAATCTAGAATAAAAAAGAGACTATTATGTGTATCCAAGCTTGTCTTAATTGATGGATGAACTTTGATTTTAAGAAAATGGAGGAATCAAAAGCTTTTCTTATGAACTAAAGCATCAATATCAATTAACACAATGAGGAGAATGTGTTTATAGTGCCCAATCATGAAAAAAAAAGAGATCATTACGTGTGCCCATGTTTGTCCCTATTAATAAACGAGCATTGATTCTAAGAAAAATGGTTGGAAGAAAAGCTTTTCCTATGAAACCAATGCACCATTGTCATTTATCCCATGGTGGAGAATATGTTTATGGTGCCCATTCATGAAATAAAGGAGATTATTACATGCATCCATGTTTCTCATAATTGACAAATGAACTTTGATTCAAAGAAAATGGTGGAATGAAAAGCTTTTCTTATGAATTAAAAGTATCAATGTCACTTATCCTAATGAGGGGAATGTGTTTATGGTGCCCAAGCAAGAATAAAACGGAGGTAATTATGTGCATCTTGGTTGGTTGCAATTGATAGACAAACTTTAATTCCAAAAAAATGGTTGAAAGACAAGCTTTTCTTACGAAACCAAAGCATCATTGTCATTTATCCCAATGAGGAGAATGTCTTTATCGTACCCAATCAAGAATAGAAAGGAGATTATTACATGCATCCAAGTTTTTCTCTATTGACGACAAACTTTGATTTTAAGAAAGTGATGGAATCAAAGGCTTCTCTTATGAACTAAAGCACCAATGTCATTAATCACAATGACGAGAATGTGTTTATGGTGCCCAATCATGAAAAGAAAAGAGATTATTATTTGTATCCTTATTTGTCCCAATTAAAAAATGAACAATGATTCTAAGGAAAATGGTTGGAAGAAAAGCTTTTCTTATGAAACCAATGTGTCATTTTCATTTATCCAATGAGCCGAATGTGTTTATCGTACTTAATCAAGAATAAAAAGTAGATTATTACGTGTATCCAAGTTTGTCTTAATTGACGGATGAACATTGATTTTAAGTAAATGGAGGAATCAAAAGCTTTTCTTATGAACTAAAGCATCAATGTCAATTAACACAATGAGGAGAATGTGTTTATAATGCCCAATCGTGAAAAAAAAGGAGATCATTACGTGTGTCCATGTTTGTCCCTATTAACAAACGAACATTGATTCTAAGGAAAATGGTTGGAAGAAAGGATTTTCTTATGAAACCAATCCATCATTGTCATTTATCCTAACGAGGAGAATATGTTTACGGTGACCAATCATGAAAACAAAAGAGATTATTATATGTATTAAAGTTTGTCCCAATTAAAGGACAAACTTTAATTCTAAGAAAAATGGTGCAAAGAAAAGCTTTTCTTAAGAAACCAATGTGCCATTACCGTTTACCCCAATCAGGGGAATGTGTTTATAGTCTCGTTCAAGAAAAGAAAGAAGTTTTTACATGCATCCCTGTTTATCATAATTGACGGACGAACTTTGATTAAAAAAAATGGTGGAAAGAAAAGCTTTTCATATGAAACTAAATTATCAATGTCATCTATCCTAATGAGGAGGATGTATTTATGGTGCCTAATCGTGAAAAGAAAGGAGATCATTACGTGTATCCATGTATGTCCCCATTAATGAATGAACATTGATTCTAAGGAAAATGGTTAAAAAGAAAAGCTTTTCTTATAAAACAAATGCATCATTATCATTTATCCCAATGAGGAGAATGCGTTTACGGTGCCCAATCAAGAAAAGAAAAGAGATTATTACATGTATCAAAGTCTGTCCCAATTGAAGGATGAAATTTAATTTTAAGGAAAATGGCAGGAAAAAAAAGCTTTTCTTGTGAAATGAAAGCATCATTGTCATTTATCCCAGTGAGGAGATTGTGTTTATGGTGCCAAATCAAGAATAAAAAGGAGATTATTACGTGTATCTAAGTTTGTCTCGATTAATGAAAGAACTTTGATTTTAAGAAAATAGTGGTGGGAAAAGCTTTTCTTATGAACTAAAGCATTAATGTCATTTACCATAATGAGGAGAATGTGTTTATGGTGCCTAATCATGAAAAGAAAGGAGATTATTACATGTATCAAAGTTTGTCCAAATTGAAGGACAAACTTTGATTCTAAGGAAAATGGTGGAAAGAACAGTTTTTCTTATAAAACCAATGCATCATTGTCATTTATCCGAAAAAGGAGAATGTGTTTATGGTGCCTATTCAAGTAAAGAAAGGAGGAGATTATGTGCATCCTTCTTTGTCATAATTGACGGACGAGCATTGATTCCAAAAAAATGGTGGAAAAAAAGTTTTTCTGATGAAATTAAAGTATCAATGTCATCTATCCCATAAGGAGAACGTATTTGTGGTGCCTAATCATGAAAAGAAAGGAGATCATTACGTGTATCCATGTTTGTCCCTAATAATGAATGAATATTGATTCTAAGGAAAGTGGTTAGAAGCAAAGCTTTTCCTATGAAAATAAAGCTTCATTGTCATTTATCCTAATGAGGAGAATGTGTTTATAGCACCCAATTATGAATAGAAAAGAGATTATTAAATGTATCGATGTTTATCCCAATTGAAGCACAAACTTCTATTCTAAAGAAAATGGTGAAAAAAAAACCTTTTCTTATGAAGCCAGTGCACCATTGTTATTTATCCCAAAGAGGAGAATGTATTTATGGTGCCTAATCAAGAATAAAAAGGAGATTATTAAGTGTATCAAAGTTTGCCTTAATTGATGGGTGAATTTTGATTTTATGAAAATGGTGGAGGGAAAAGCTTTTCTTATGAACTAAAGTGTCAGTCTTATTTTATCATAATGAGGAGAATACATTTATGGTGCCCAATCATGAAAAGAAAAGAGATTATTATATGCATCCATGTTTGTCCCTATTAATAAACAAACATTGATTTTAAAGAAAAATCGTTAGAAGAAAAGCTTTTCCTATGAAACCAATGCACCATTGTCATTTATCTCAACAATGAGAATCTGTTTACGGTGCCCAATCATGAAAAGAAAGGAGATTATTACATCCACCCATGTTTATCGCAATAAACGGACAATTTTGACTCCAAAAAAATGGTGGAAAGAAAAGCTTTTCTTATGAAACCAAAGCATCACTATCATTTATCCCAATGAGGAGAATATGTTTATGGTGCCTAATCAAGAATAAAAGAGAAGATTATTATGTGTATCCAAGTTTGTCATAATTGACGAACGAACTTTGACTCCAAAAAAATTATGGAAAGAAAAGCTTTTCTTATGAAACCAAAGCATCATTGTCATTTATCCCAATAAGGAGAATGTGTTTGTGGTACCCAATCAAGAATAAGAAGGAGATTATTACGTGTATACAAGTTTGTCTCAATTGACGAATGGACTTTAATTTTAAGAAAATGGTGGAATCAAAAGCTTTTGTTATAAACTAAAGTGTCAATGTCATTTATCACAATGAGGAGAATATGTTTATGGTGGCCGATCATGAAAAGAAAGGAGATTATTACATCTATCAAAGTTCGTCTCAATTGAAGCAAGAACTTTGATTCTAAGGAAAATTGCAGAAAGAAAAGCTTTTCTTATGAAACCAAAGCATCATTGTCATTTATCCTAATAAGGAGAATGTGTTTATGGTGCTCAATCAAGAATAAAAAGGGGATTATTACATGCATACAGGTTTGTCGCAATTGACGGATGAACTTTGATTCCAAAACAATGGTGGAAAGTAAGGCTTTTCTTATAAAACCAAAGCATCATTGTCATTTATCCAAATGAGGAAAATGTGTTTATGGCTCCTAATCAAAAATAAAAAGGAGATTATTACGTGCATCCAGGTTTTTTCCAATTGACGAATGAACTTTGATTCCAAAAAATTGGTGGAAAAAAAGCTTTTCACATGAATCCAAAGCATCATTGTCATTTATCCCAATGAGGATGTACCCAATCAAGAATAAAAAAAGATTATTACGTGCATCCAAGTTTATCGTGATTGATAGACGAACTATGATTCCAAAAAAATGGTGAAAAGAAAAGTATGAATGATGTTGATGCTTTAGTTCATAAGAAAAGCTTTTCCTCGCACCATTTTCTTAAAATTAAAGTTCATCCATCAATTAAGATAAACTTGGATACATAAAATAATTGCCTTTTTATTCTTGATTGGGCATCATAAACACATTTTCCTCGTTGAGATAAGTGAAAATGGTGCTTTAGTTTCATAATAAAAGCTTTTTTTCCACCATTTTCACTAGAATTGAAGTTCATCCTTCAATTGGCACAAACTTCGATACATATAATAATCTCCTTTCTTTTCATGATTGGGTGTCATAAACACCTTCTCCTCATTAAGATAAATGACAATGATGCATTGGTTTCATAGGAATAACTTTTTAGGGTAGATGATGTTGACCCTTTGGTTTTATAAGAAAAGCTTTTATTTCCACCAGTTTTTTGGAATTAAAGTTCATCCGTCAATTATGACAAACATGGATGCACGTAATAATCTCCTTTCTTTTCATTATTGTGCACCGTAAACACATTTTTCTCCTTGGTATATATGACAGTGATGCTTTGGTTTCATAAGAAAAGCTTTTCTTTCTACCATTCTTTTGGCATAAAAGTTTATCTGATAATTGAGACAAACATGGATGCACGTAATAATCTCTCTTTTTTTCATGACTGTGCACCATAAATAGATTCTTCTCATTGGGATAAATGACATTGAGGCTTTGGTTTCATAAGAAAAGCTTTTCTTTCAACCATTTTTTTCAGAATCAATGTTCGTATGTCAACTGGGACAAACATAGATATACATAATAATTTCCTTTCTTTTCATGATTAGGCACCATAAACATATTCTCCTTATTAGGATCAATAACAATGATGCATTGGTTTCATAAAAAAGGCTTTTCTTCCAGCCATTTTCTTTAGAATCAGTGTTTGTTCATTAATAGGGACAAAATGGATGCGTATAGTAATTTCCTTTCTTTTCATGATTAGGCACCGTAAACACATTCTCCTCATTGGGATAAATTATATTGATGCTTTAGTTTCATAGGAAAAGCTTTTCTTTCCACCATTTTCTTAAATTAAAGTTTGTCTATCAATTGGGACAAACAAGGATACACATAATAATCGCCTTTTTATCCCTAATTGGGTACCATAAACACATTCTACTCATTGGGATAAATGACATTAATGCTTTGATTTCATAAGAAAAGTTTTTCTTTCCACCATTTTTTTCATGATCAAAGTTCATATGCCAACTAGGACAAACAAGGATACACGTTATAATTTCCTTTCTTTTCATGATTCGGCACCATAAACATGTTCTACTCATTAGGACAAATGACATTGACATTTTGGTTTCATAAGAAAAGCTTTTCTTTCTACCATTTTTTTGGAAGCAAAGCTCATCCGCCAATTGTGACAAACATGGGTGCACGTAATAATCTCCTTTGTTTTGAGGATTGTGTGCCATAAACACATTCTCCCTATCGGGATAAATGACATTGATGCTTTGGTTTCAGAAGAAAAGCTTTTCTTTCCACCATTTTTTCATAATCAAAGTTCATCCATCAACTAGGAAAAATATTGATACACGTAATAATTTCCTTTCTTTTCATGATTAGGCACCATAAACACATTCTACTCATTAGGATAAATGACATTAATCTTTGGTTTTATTATAAAAGCTTTTCTTTCCACCATTTTCTTAGAATCAAAGTTCATCCATCAATTAGGACAAACAAGGATGTACGTAATAATCACTTTGTTATTCATGATTGGGTACCATGAACACATTTTTCTTGTTGGGATAAATGACATTGGCACTTTGGTTCCATAAGAAAAGCTTTTCTTTTCACCATTCTTTTAGAATTAAAGTTCATCCATCAATTGGGACAAACATGGATACTCGTAATGATCGTCTTTTTTTTCATGATTGGGCACCATAAATGCATTCTCCTCATTAAGATAGTTGACGTTGACACTTTAGTTTTATAAGAAACGATTTTCTTTCCATCAATGTTTTGGAATCAAAGTTCATCCATCCATTGTGACAAACATGGATGCAAGTAATAATCTCCTTTCTTTTCATGATTGTGCACCATAAATACATTTTTCTCATTGGGATAAATGATATTGATGCTTTGGTTTCATAAGAAAAGCTTTTCTTTCAACCATTTTTTTAGAATCAAAGTTCGTACGTCAACTAGGTCAAACATGGATACATGTAATAAATTCCTTTTTTTCCATGACTAGGCACCATAAACACATTCTTCTCATTAGGATAAATGACATTGAAGTTTCTGCTTCATAGGAGTAGCTTTTGTTCCCACCATTTTTCTTGGAATTAAAGTTCATTCATCAATTGTGATAAACATCGATGCACATAATAATCTTGTTTCTGTCAATGAATAGACACCATAAACACATTTTCCTTATTAGGATAGATGACATTAAAGCTTTGGTTTCATAAGAGAAGCTTTTCTTTCCATCATCTTTTTGGAATTAAAGTTCATCCATCAATTGTGACAAACATGGATGCACATAATAATCTCCTTTCTTTTCATGATTGGGTACCATAAACACATTGTCCTCATTGGGATAAATGACAATGATGCATTTGTTTCATAAGAAAAGCTTTACTTCCAACATTTTCCTTAGAATCAATGTTTATTCGCTAATAGGGACAAATATGGATACATGTGAAAATATCTTTTCTTTTCATGATTGGGCTCCATAAACACATTCTCTTGGTCGGGATAAAAGACATTGATTTTTGATTTCATAGGAAAAGCTTTTCTTTTCACCATTTTCTTAGAATTAAAGTTCATTTGTCAATTAGGATAAACAAGGATACACATAATAATCACCTTTTTATCCATGATTGGGCACCATAAACGCATTCCCCTCATCGGGGTAAATGACATTGACACTTTGGTTTTGTAGGAAAAGCTTTTTTTTCCACCATTTTTTCATAATCAAAGTTTGTACGTCAACTGGGACAAACATGGGTACATGTTATAATTTCCTTTCTTTTCTTGATTAGGCACCATAAACACATTCTCCCCATTAGGATAGATGACGTTGACACTGGTTTCATAAGAAAAGTTTTTTTTTCCACTATTTTTTTAGAATTAAAGCTCGTCCGTTAATTGTGACAAACATGGATGCACGTAATAATCTCCTTTATTTTCATGATTGGGCACCGAAAACACATTCTCCTCATTGGGATAAATGACATTGATGCTTTGGTTTCATAAGAAAAGCTTTTCTTTCCAATATTTTTTCATAATCAAAGTTCATCCGTCAACTTGGACAAACATGGATGCATGTAATGTTTTCCTTTCTTTTCATGATTAGGCACCATAAGCACAATCTCATCAATGGGATAGATGACATTGACACTTTGGTTTTATAGGAAAACCTATTTTTTCCACCATTTTCTTATAATCATAGGTTGTTTGTTAATTGGGACAAACAATGATACACATAATAATCACCTTGTTATTCATGATTGGATACCATAAACACATTCTCCTCATTGGGATAAATAACATTGGTGCTTTCATTTCATAAGAAAAGCTTTTATTTCCACCCTTTTTTTAGAATCAAAGTTCGTTCATCAATTGGGATAAACATGGATATTCGTAATGATCTTCTTTTTTTTTTTCAAGATTGGGCATGATAAACACATTCTCCTCATTAGGATAAATGGCGTTGATACTTTGGTTTCGTAAGAAAAGCCTTTCCACCAGGTTTTTGGAATCAAAAGTTCATCCTTCAATTGTGACAAACATGGATGCACCTAATAATCTCCATTCTTTTCATGATTGTACACCATAAACACATTCTTCTCATTATGATAAATGACATTGATATTTTAGTTTCATAAGAAAACCTTTTCTTCCAACCATTTTTTCAGAATCAAAGTTCGTATGTTAACTGGGACAAATATGGATACACGTAATAATTTCCTTTTTTTCAAGGCTGGGCACCATAAACACATTCTCCATATTGGGATAAATGACATTAATGCTTTTACTTCATAGGAATAGTTTTTGTTTCCACCATTTTTTGGAATCAAAGTTCATCTGTCAATTATAATGCACATCGATGCATGTAATAATCTCATTTTTTTTCATGATTGGGCACCATAAACACTTTTTCCTCATTGGGATGGATGACATTGAAGATTTGGTTTCATAAGAAATTGTTTTCTTTCCATCATTCTTTTCGTACCAAAGTTCATCCATCAATTTGGACAAACATGGATGCACATAATAATCTCCTTCCCTTTCATGATTGGCACCCTAAACAAATTCTTGTTATTGGGATAAATGACAATGATGTACTGGTTTCATAAGAAAAGCTTTTATTCCAACCATTTTCCTTAGAATCGATGTTCGTTCATTAATAGGGGCAAAATGGTATATGTAGTAATTTCCTTTCTTTTAATGATTGGGCACCATAAACATATTCTCCTTATTAGGATAAATGACATTGATACTTTGCTTTCATAGGAAAAGCTTTTCTTTCCACCATTTTCTTAGAATTATAGTTCGTCCGTCAATTGGGACAACCAAGGATACATGTGATAATTGCCTTTTTATCCATAATTAGGCACCATAAACACATTCTCCTCATTGGGGTAAATGACATTGCTACTTTGGTTTCATAGGAAAAGCTTTTATTTCAACCATTTTTCTAGAATCGAAGTTCGTTCATCAATTGGGACAAACATGGATAGTCATAATGATCTTCTTTCCTTTCATGATTGGGTACCATAAACACATTCTCCTTATTAGGATAGATGGCGTTGACACTTTGGTTTCATAAGAAAAGCTTTTCTTTCCAACAATTTTTTGGAATCAAAGTTCATCCGTCAATTATGACAAACATGGATACACGTAATAATCTCTTTTCCTTTCATGATTGAGCACCATAAACACATTCCTCTCATTGTCGTAAATGACATTGATGCTTTGGTTTCATAAGAAAATCTTTTCTTTCCACCGTTTTCCTTAAAATCAAATCTCATCTGTCAATTGGGGCAAAGTTGGATACATGCAATGATTTCCTTTCTTTTCACGATTGGGCACTATAAATACATTCTTCTCTTTAGGATAGATGACGTTGACACTTTGGTTTGATAAGAAAAGTTTTTCATGCCACTAGTTTTTTCGAATCAAAGTTCATCCGTCAATTGTCACAAACATGGATACATGTAATAATCTCCTTTCTTTCTGTGATTGTGCACTATAAGCACATTCTTCTCATTTGGATAAATGATATTGATGCTTTGGTTTTAGAAGACAAGCTTTTTTTTCAACCATTTTTTCAGAATAAAAGTTCATACGTCAAGGAGGACAAACATGGATACATGTAATAATTTCCTTTCTTTTCATGATTAAGCACTATAAACACATTTTCCTTATTGGGATAAATGACACTGACACTTTGGCGTCGTAGCAAAATCTTTCCCTTCCACTAGTTTTTTGGAATCAAAATTTGTTCGTCAATTCAGATATATATGGATGTAAGTAATAATCTCATTTCTTTTCATGATTGGGCACCATAAACACATTCTCCTCATTGGGATAAATTATATTGACGTTTGAGCTAAAAAAAAAAGCTTTTCCTTCCACCATTTTCTTAGAATCAAGGTTCGTCCGCCAATTGAGACAAACTTGGATGCACATAATAATCTCCTTGCATTTTATGATTAGGCACCACAAACACATTCTTCTCATTGAGATAAAAGACATTGATGCTTTGCTATCATAACAAACACTTTCTTTCCACCATTTTCTTAGAATTAAAGTTTGTCCGTCAATTGGGACAAAGAAGGATACACGTAATAATCACCTTTTTAACCATAATTGGGCACCATAAACACGTTCTCCTCACTGGGATAAATGACATTCATACATTGGTTTCATAGGAAAAGCTTTTATTTCCACCATTTCTTTAGAAACAAAGTTTGTTCATCAATTGGGACAAACATTGATACTCGTAATGATCTTCTTTTTTTTCATGATTAAGCACCATAAGCACATTCTCATCATTAGGTAAACGACATTGATGCTTTAGTTTTATAGGAAAACATTTTCTTTCCACCATTTTCTTATAATCAAAGTTCATTCGTCAATTGGGATAAACAAGAATACACATAATAATCACCTTGTTATTCATGATTAGGTACCATAGACACATTCTCCTCATTGTGATAAATGACATTGGTGCTTTGGTTTCATTAGAAAGCTTTTATTTCCACCCTTTTTTAGAATCAAATTTTGGTTATCAATTTGGACAAACATGGATACTCATAATGATCTTCTTTCTTTTCATGATTGGTCACCATAAACATATTCTCCTCATTCAGATAGATGGCATTGACACTTTGGTTTTGTAAGAAAAGTTTTTCTTTCCACCAATTTTTTGGAATCAAACTTCATCTGTCAATTGTGACAAACATGGATGCACGTAATAATCTACTTTTTTTTTCAAGATTGTGCACCATAAACACATTCTTCACATTAGGATAAATGACATTGATGCTTTGGTTTCATAAGAAAACCTTTTCTTCCAACCATTTTTTCAGAATCAAAGTTCGTACGTCAATTAGGATAAACATAGATACACGTAATAATTTCCTTTCTCTTCATGATTGGGCACCATAAACATATTCTCCTCATTGGGATAGATGACATTGATGCTTTTACTTCATAGGAATAGTTTTCTTTTCCACCATTTTTTTGCAGTAAAAGTTCGTTCATCAATTGTGATAGACATCGATGCACGTAATAATCTCATTTCTTTTCATGATTAGGCAACATAAACACATTCTCCTCATTGCGATAGATGACATTAAAGATTTGGTTTCATAGAAAAGCTTTTCCTTCCACTATTCTTTGGGTATCAAAGTTCATCCATTAGTTGGGACAAACATGGATGCTCACAATATTCTCCTTCCCTTTCATGATTAGCACCCTAAACAAATTCTCATTATTGGGATAAATGACAATGTTGCACTGGTTTCATAAGAAAAGCTTTTATTCCAACCATTTGCCTTAGAATTAATGTTCGTTCATTAATAGGGACAAAATGGATACATGTAGCAATTTTCTTTCTTTTCATGATTGGGCACCATAAACACATTCTCCTTATTAGGATAAATGACATTGATACTTTGGTTTCCTAGGAAAAGCTTTTCTTTCCACCATTTTCATAGAATTATGGTTCGTTCATCAATTAGGACAAACAAGGATACACGTAATAATCACCTTCTTGTCCATGATTGGGTATATTCTCCTCATTGGGATAAATGACATTAATACTTTGGTTTCATTGGAAAAGCTTTTATTTCAACCATTTTTTTTAGAATTAAAGTTCGTTCATCAATTGGGACAAACATGGATAGTCATAATGATCTTCTTTCTTTTCATGATTGGGCACCATAAACACATTCTCCTCATTAGGATAGATGGCGTTGACACTTTGGTTTCATAAGAAAAGGTTTTTTTTTCACTAATTTTTGGAATTAAAGTTCATTCGTCAATTATGACAAACATGGATGCATGTAATAATCTCCTTTCCTTTCATGATTGTGCACCATAAACACATTCTTCTCATTGGGATAAATGACATTGACGCTTTGGTTTCATAAGAAAAGCTTTTCTTTCCACTAGTTTTTTCAAATCAAAGTTCATCCGTCAATTTTGATAAACATGGATGCATGTAATAATCTCCTTTCTTTCTATGATTGTGCACCATAAACACATTTTTCTTATTAGGATAAATGACATTGATGCTTTGGTTTCATAAGAAAAGCTTTTTTTTCAACCATTTTTTTAGAATCAAAGTTTGTACGTCAATTACGACAAACATGGATATATGTAATAATTTTCTTTCTTTTCATGATTAGGCACCATAAACACATTTTCCTCATTGGGATAAATGATATTGACACTTTGGCTTTGTAGGAAAAGCTTTCCTTTCCACTAGTTTTTTGGAATTAAAATTCGTCTATCAATTCAGATAAACATGGATGCAAGTAATAATCTCTTTTTTTCTCATGATTGGGCACCATAAACATATTTTTCTTATTGGGATAAATGACATTGATACATTGGTTTCGTAGGAAAAGCTTTTTTTTCCACCATTTTCTTAGAATTAAAGTTCATCCATCAATTAAGACAAACAAGGATACATGTAATAATTACCTGTTTATCCATGATTGGGCACCATAAACACATTATCCTCATTGGGATAAATGACATTGATACTTTGGTTTTATAGGAAAAGCTTTTATTTTCACCATTTTTTTAGAACCAAAGTTCGTTCGTTAATTGGGACAAACATGGATACTCATAATGATCTTCTTTCTTTTCATGATTGGGCACCATAAACACATTTTCCTGATTAGGATAGGTGGCATTGACACTTTGGTTCTGCAAGAAAAGCTTTTTTTTTCCATCAGTTTTTTGGAATCAAACTTTGTCTGTCAATTGTAACAAACATGGATCCATATAATAATCTCCTTTCTTTTCATGATTGTGCACCAAAAACACATTCTTCTCATTGGGATAAATCATTAGCGCTTTGGTTTCATAAGAAAAGCTTTTCTTCCAACTTTTTTTTCAGAATCAAAGTTCGTACGTCAACTGGGACAAACATGGATGCATATAATAATTTGCTTTCTTTTCATGACTGGGCACCATAAACATATTCTCCTCATTGGGATAAATTACATTGATGCTTCTATTTCATAGGAATAGTTTTCCTTTCTACCATTTTTTTTTGAATCAAAGTTCATCCGTCAATAGAGATAGACATGGATGCACGTAATAATCTTATTTTTTTTCTTGATTAGGCAACATAAACATAATTTCCTCATTGGGATGGATGACATTAAAGAATTGGCTTCATAAGAAAAGCCTTTCTTTCCACCATTCTTTTGGTATCAAAGTTCATCCATCAATTAGGACAAACATGGATGCACGTAATGATCTCCTTCCCTTTTAGGATTGGCACCATAAATAAATTTTCGTTATTGGGATAAATGACAATGATGCACTGGTTCATAAGAAAGCTTTTCTTCCGACCACTTAGAATCAATGTTCATCCATTAATAGGGACAAAATGGATAAATGTAGTAATTTTCTTTCTTTTCATGATTGGGCATCATAAACACATTCTCCTCATTGGAAGAAATGACATTAATACATTGGTTTCATAGGAAAACTTTTCTTTTCACCGTTTTCTTAGAATTAAAGTTCATTCGTCAATTGGGACAAACAAGGATACACATAATAATCACCTTTTTATCCTTAATTAGGCACCATAAACACATTCTCCTTATTGGGTAAATGACATTGATACTTTGGTTTTATAGGAAAAGCTTTTATTTTCACCATTTTTCTAGAATCAAAGTTCGTTCGTTAATTGGGACAAACATGGATACTCATAATGATCTTCTTTCTTTTCATGATTAGGCACCATAAACATATTCTCCTCATTAGAATGGATGACGTTGACACTTTGGTTTCATAAGAGAAGCTTTTCTTTCCATCAGTTTTTTGGAATCAAATTTCATCTGTCAATTGTGACAAACATGGATGCATGTAATAATCTACTTTCTTTTCATGATTGTGCACCATAAACACATTCTTCTCATTGGGAAAAATGACATTAATGCTTAGGTTTCATAAGAGAAGCTTTCTTCCAACCATTTTTTCATAATCAAAGTTCATACGTTAACTGGGACAAACATGGATACATGTAATAATTTTCTTTCGTTTCATGACTGGTCACCATAAACACATTCTCCTCATATTGATAAATGACACTGATGCTTCTACTTTATAGGAATAGTTTTTCTTTCCACTATTTTTATGGAATCAAAGTTCGTCCGTCAGTTGTGATAGACATCGATGCATGTAATAATCACATTTCTTTTCATGATTGGGCACCATAAGCCCATTCTTTTCATTGGGATAGATGACATTGAAGATTTGGTTTCATAAGAAAAGTTTTTCTTTCCACTATTCTTTTGGCATCAAAGTTCATCCATCATTAAGGTAAGCATGGACGCACATAATAATCTCCTTCCCTTTCATGATTGGCACCATAAACAAATTCTCGTTATTGGGATAAATGACAATGATGCACTGGTTTCATAAGAAAAGCTTTTCCTCCAACCATTTTCCTTAGAATCAATATTCATTCGTTAATAACGACAAAATGGATACACGTAGTAATTTCCTTTCTTTTTATGATTGGGCACTATAAACACATTCTCCTCATTGGGATAAATGACATTGATACATTGGTTTCACAGGAAAATCTTTTCTTTCCACCATTTTCTTCGAATTAAAGTTTATCCGTCAATTAGGACAAACAAGGATACATGTAATAATCGCATTTTTATCCATGATTGGGCACCATAAACACATTCTCCTCATTAGGATAAATGACATTGACACTTTGGTTTCATAAGAAAAGCTTTGCTTTCCATTAGTTTTTTGGAATCAAAGTTCATCCATTAATTGTGACAAACATGGATACACGTAGTAATCTTCTTTCTTTTCATGATTATGCACCATAAACAATTCTCCTTATTGGGATAAATGGCATTGATGCTTTGGCTTCATAAGAAAAGCTTTCCTTTCCACCAAATTTTTTGGAATCAATGTTCGTTCGTCAATTGTGATAAACATGGACACACGTAATAATCTCCTTTCCTTTCATGATTGTGCATGATAAACACTTTCTCATCATTAGGTTAAATGACATTGATACTTGGGTTTCATAAGAAAAGCTTTCCTTTCCACTATTTTTCTTAGAATCAAAGCTTATATATCAATTGGCACAAACTTGGATAGATGCAATGATTTTCGTTTTTTTCATGATTAGGCACCATAAATACATTCTCATCCTTAGGATAAATGATGTCGACACTTTGGTTTCATAAGAAAAGCTTTTCTTTCCACTAGTTTTCTCGAATCAAAGTTCATCCATCAATTGTGACAAATAAGGCTGCACCAAATAGTCTCTTTTCTTTTCATGATTGTACACCATAAGCATATTCTTCTCATTAGGATAAATGACATTGATGCTTTGGTTTCATAAGAAAAGCTTTTTTTTTCCACCACTTTTTTAGAATCAAATTTCATCCATCAATTCAGACGAACATGGATAGCTGTAATGATCTTCTTTCTTTTTATGATTGGACACAATAAACACATTCTCCTCGTTAGGATAGATGACGTTGACACTTGTTTTCATAAGAAAAGCTTTTCTTTCTGCTAGTTTATTGGAACAAAGTTCTTCCGTCAATTATGATAAACATGGATGTATGTAATAATCTCCTTCCTTTTCATGATTATGCACCATAAACATATTTTTCTCATTGGGATAAATGAGATTGACGTTTTGGTTTCATAAGAAAAGCTTTTATTTCCACCATTTTTTCAGAATCAGTGTTCGTCCATTAGCTATGACAAACATGGATACACGTAATATTTTCCTTTCTTTTCATGATTAGGCACCATCAACATTTTTCTCATTAGGATAAATGACATTAATGCTTTGCTTTTATAGGAAAACCTTTTCTTTCCACCATTTTCTTAGAATCAAAGTTCATCCATCAATTGGGACAAACAAGGACACATGTAATAATCACCTTGTTATTTATAATTAGGCTCCATAAACACATTCTCCTTATATGAATAGATGACATTGACACTTTAGTTTCATAAGAAAAGCTTTTCTTTCCACCAGTTTTTTTGGAATCAAATTTCGTCCGTCAATTGTGACAAACATGGATGCATGTAATAATCTCCTTTCTTTCCATGATTGTGCACTATAAACACATTCTTCTCATTAGGATAAATGACATTAATGCTTTGGTTTCATAAGAAAAGCTTTTCTTTCAATCATTTTTCCAGAATCAAAGTTCGTACCTTAACTGGGATAAACATGGATACATGTAATAATTTTCTTTCTTTTCATGATTAGGCACCATACACATATTTTTCTCATTGGATAAATGACATTGACGCTTTGGCTTCATAGGAAAAGCTTTCCTTTCCACCATCAATTTAGATAAACATGGATGCAACTAACAATCTCATTTTTTTCATTATTAGGCACAATAAACACATTCTCCTTATTGGGATAAATTACATTAATGCTTTAGCTTATAAGAATAGCTTTTCCTTCCACCATTTTATTAGAATCAAAGTTTGTCTTGTCCATCAATTGAGATAAACTTGGATGCACATAATAATCTCCTTTCTTTCCATGATTGGGCACCATAATCACATTGTCCTCATTCAAGTAAATGCCAATGATGCATTGGTTTCATAAGAAAAGCTTTTCTTCCAACCATTTTCCTTAGAATCAATGTTCATTCGTTAATAGGGACAAACATGTATACATGTAACAATCTCCTTTATTTTCATGACTGGGCACCATGAAAACATTCTCCTCATTGTGATAAATTACAATGATGCTTTAGTTTATAAGAAAAACATTTCCTTCCACCATTTTCTTAGAATCAAAGTTCATCCACTAAATGAGACAAATTTGGATGCACATAATAATCTATTTTCTTTTGATGATTGGGTACCATAAACACATTTTCCTCGTTGGGATAAAGGACATTGACGTTTTGCTATCATAACAAAGGCTTTTCTTTCCACTATTTCCTTAGAATCAAAGTTCATCTATCAATTTGGACAAACATGGATACGCGTGATAATCACCTTCTTATTCATGACTGGGAACCATAAACACTTTCTCTCCATTAGGATAAGTGACATTGATGCTTTGGTTTCTCAGAAAAAGCTTTTCTTTCCACTAGTTTTTTAGAATCAAAGTTCATCCATCAACTGGGACAAACATGGATACACGTACTGATCTCCTTTTCATGATTGGGTAGAATAAATACATTATCCTCATTAGGATAAATAACATTGACACATTGGTTTCATAAGAAAACCTTTTCTTTCCACCATTTTTTATAATCAAAGTTTGTCTATCAATAGTGACAAATATGGATGCACGTAATAATCTCCTTTCTTTTCATGATTAGGCACCATAAACACATTCTCCTTATTGGGATAAAAGACAATGACACATTGGCTTCATAAAAAAAGCTTTTCTTCCCACCATTTTCCTTAGAATCAATATTCGTTCGTTAATAGGGAAAAATATGGATACGTATAGTAATCTCCTTTCTTTTCATGATTGGGCACCATAAACACGTTCTTCTCATTGTGATGAATGACATTGAAGCTTTAGTTCATAAGAAAAGCTTTTCTTTCTGCCATTTTCTAAAAATCAAAGTTCATCCGTCAATTAAGACAAACTTGGATGCATGTAATAATCTCTTTTTTATTCTTGATTGGGCACCATAAACACATTCTCCTCATTGGGATAAATGATAATAATGCTTTGGTTTCATCAGAAAAGCTTTTCTTTCCACCATTTTTCTTAGAAACGAAGTTCATCCTTCAATTAGGACAAACTTCGGTACATGTAATAATCTCCTTTCTTTTCATAATTAGGCACTATAAACAAATTCTTCTCAGTGCGATAAATGACAATGATGCTTTGGTTTCTTAAGATAAGCTTTTCTTCAAGCCATTTTCCTTAGAATCATAGTTCGTCCTTCAATTTAGACAAACATCGATACATATAATAATCTACACTCTTTTCATGTTTGGGCACCATAAACATATTCTCGTCATTAGGATAAATGCAATGATGCATTGGTTTCTTAAGGAAAGCTTTTCTTCCCACAATTTTCCTTGGAATCAATGTTTATTTGTTAAAAGGGACAAACATGGATACACATTATAATCTCTTTTTTATTCTTAATTGGGCACCATAAACACATTTTCCTCATTAGGATAAATGACAATGATGCATTCATTTCATAAGCAAAGCTTTTCTTCTAATAATTTTCCCAAAAATCAATGTTCATTCATTAATAAGGATAAACATAGGTACACATAATAATCTCCTTTTTATTCTTGATTGGGCACCATAAACACATTCTCCCCATTTGGATAAATGACAATGATACATTGGTTTCATACGAAAAGCTTTTCTTCCAACCATTTTGCTTAAAATCAATGTTCGTTCGTTAATAGGGACAAACGTGGATACATTTAATGATCTTCCTTCTTTTAATGATTGGGCACCGTAAACACATTCTTCTCATTGGGATAGATGACATCGACACTTTTGGTTTTATAAGAAAAGCTTTTTTTTCCAATAATATTTTGGAATCAAAGTTCATCCATCAATTGGGACAAACATGGATTAACTTAATATTTGGCTTTTTATTCATGATTGGGCACCGCAAACACATTCTCCTTATTAGGATAATTGACATTGATGCTTTGGTTTCATAAGAAAAGCTTTTCTTTTTGCCATTTTTTTAGAATTAAAGTTCTTTCATCAATTGGGATAAATATGGATACACGTAATGATCTCTTTTTTTTTTCATGATTGGGCACTATAAACACATTCTTCTCATTTGGATAAATGACAATGATGCTTTGGTTTTATAAGAAAAGCTTTTCTTTCCATATTTTCTTGGATCAAAGTTTGACTGTCAATTGCGACAAACCAAGATGCATATAATAATCTCCTTTCTTTTCATGATTGGGCACCATAAACATATTCTTCTCATTGGGATAAATGACAACAATGCATTTTTTTCATAAGAAAAGCATTTCTTCCAATAATTTTCCATAGAATCAATGTTCATTCTTTAATAGGGACAAATATGGATACACATAATAGTCTCCTTTTTATTCTTGATTGGGCACCATAAACACATTCTCCTTATTGGGATAAATGACAATAATGAATTAGCTTCACAAGAAAAGATTTTTTTCCAACCATTTTCCTCAGAATCAATATTCGTTTGTTAATAGGGACAAACATGGATACACGTAATGATCTTTTTTCTTTTCATGATTGGGCACCATAAGCACATTCTCCTCATTGCGATAGATGACATTGATACTTTGGTTTAACAAGAAAAGCTTTTCTTTCCTCCATTTTTTGGGAATCAAAGTTTGTCTGTCAATTGTGACAAACATAGTTGCACGTAATAATCTTCTTTCTTTTCATTATTGGGCACCATAAACCCAATCTCTTTATTGGGATAAATGACAATGATGCATTAGTTTCATAAGAAAAGCTTTTCTTTCCACCATTTTCCTTAGAATTAAAGTTCGTCCTTAATTGGGACAAACTTTGATACATGTAATAATCTCCTTTCTTTTCATGCTTGGGCACTATAAAAATATTCTCCTCATTGGGATAAATGACAATGATGCATTGGTTTCATAAGAAAAGCTTTTATTCCAACCATTTTGCCTAGAATTAATGTTCATTCGTTAATATGGATAAACATGGATATGCATAATAGTCTCCTTCATTTTCATGATTGGGCACCATAAACACATTCTCCTTATTGTGATAAATGACATTGATGCTTTAGTTCATAAGAAAACCTTTTCCTTCCACCATTTTCTTGAAGTTAAAGTTTATCTGTCAATTGAGACAAACTTGAATACACATAATAGTTTCTTTTTTATTATTGACTGGGCACCATAAACACATTATCCTCATTGGGGTAAATGACAATGATGCATTGGTTTCGTAAGAAAAGCTTTCCTTCCAACAATTTTCCTAAAAATCAATGTTCATTCGTTAATAGGGACAAACATGGATACACGTGATAATCTCCTTTCTTCCATGATTGGGCACCATAAACACATTCTTCTCATTAGGATAAATGATACTGACATATTGGTTTCATAAGAAAAGCTTTTCGTCTAACCATTTTCCTTAGAATCAATGTTCGTTCGTTAATAAGGACAAACATGGATACACGTAATGATCCCCTTTCTTTTCACGATTAGGCACCATAAACACATTCTCCTTATTGTATAAAAGACGTTGATACTTTAGTTTTGTAAGAAAAGCTTTCCTTTCCACCAATTTTTTGGAATCAAAGCTCGTCAATCAATTGTGACAAACTTGGATGCACCTAATAATCTCCTTCATTTTCATGATTGGACACCATAAACACATTTTCCTCATTAGGATAAATGGTATTGATGCTTTGGTTTCATAAGAAAAGCTTTTCTTTCCACCATTTTTTTAGAATCACAGTTCATTCATCAACTAGGACAAACAAGGATATATGTAATAATTTCTTTCTTTTCATGATTAGGCACCATAAACACATTCTACTCATTAGGATGAATGACATTGGCACTTTGGTTTTATATGAAAAGCTTTTTTTCCACCATTTCCTTAGAATCAAAGTTCTCCGTCAATTAGGACAAACAAGGATACATATGATAATCACCTTGTTTTTCTTGATTAGGTACCATAAACACATTCTCCTTACTTGAATAAATGACATTGGCGATTTAGTTTCATAAGAAAAGATTTTCTTTCCACCATTTTTTTAGAATCAAACTTCATCCATCAATTGGGACAAACATGGATACTCACAATGATATCTTTCTTTCCACGATTGGGCACAATAAACACATTCTCTTTATTAGGATAAATGACATTGACAATTTGGCCTCATAAGAAAAGGTTTTTTTCAACCAATTTTTTAGAATCAAAGTTCGTTCGTCAATTGTGGCAAACATCGATGCACGTAATAATCTCTTTTCTTTTCATGATTGGCACCATAAAACCATTCTTCTCATTGGGATAAATGACATTGACGCTTTGGTATCATAAGAAAAGCTTTTCTTTCAACCATTTTTTAGAATCAAAGTTCATACATCAACTGGGACAAACTTGGATGGATATAAGTAATAATTACCTCTTTTTCCATGATTAGGCACTATAAATACATTCTCCTCATTAGGATAAATGACAATGATGCATTGGTTTCATAAAAAACCTTTTCTTCCAACCATTTTCCTTAGAATTAATGTTTGTTCATTAATAGGGACAAAATGGATACACGTAGTAATTTTCTTTCTTTTCATGATTAGGTACCATAAACACATTGTCCTTATTGGGATAAATGACATTGATGCATTAGTTGCATAGGAAAAGCTTTCCTTCCACCATTTTCTTAGAATTGAAGTTCATCCGTCAATTGGGACAAGCAAGGATAACCATAATAATCACTTATTTATCCATGATTAGGCACCATAAACACATTCTCCTTATTAGGAGAAATGAGATTGACGCTTTGGTTTCATAAGAAAAGCTTTTCTTTCTGTAATTTTTTTAGAATTAAAGTTTGTACGTCAACTAGGACAAACATGGATGCACGTTATAATTTCTTTTTTTTTCATAGTTAGGCACCTTAAACACGTTCTTCCTATTAGGATAGATGACATTAGCATTTTGGTTTCATAAGAAAAGCTTTTCTTTCCCCTAATTTTTTGGAATTAAAACTCATTTGTCAATTATGACCAATATGGATGCACATAATAATCTCCTTTCTGTTCATGATTGTGCACCATAAACACATTCTTCTCATTAGGATAAATGACATTGACAATTTGATTTTATAAGAAAAGCCTTTCTTTAAGCCACTTTTTTAGAATCAAAGTTCATACATCAACTAGGACAAACATGGATAAACGTAATAGTCTTATTTCTTTTCAAGATTGGGCACTATGAACACATTCTCCTTATTGGGATAAATAATAATAATGCTTTGGTTTCATGAGAAAAGCTTTTCTTCCCACCATTTTTCTTAGAATCAAAGTTAGTTTGTGAATTGGGACAAACACAGATACACGTAATAATCTCTTTTCTTTCCATGATTAGGCACCATAAACACATTACTCATTGGGATAAATAACATTGATGCTTTGGCTTTATAGGAAAAGCTTTTCATTCCACTATTTTCTTAAAATCAAAGTTCATCCGTCGATTCGGACAAACAAGGATACACAAAATAATCACGTTGTTGTTCATGATTGGGTACCATAAACACATTCTTCTTGTTGGGATAAATGACATTGGTACTTTGGTTTCATAGGAAAAGCTTTTCTTTTCACCATTTTTTTAGAATCAAAGTATGTTTGTCAATTAGGATAAACATGGATACACGTAATGATCTTCTTTTTTTTCACGATTAGGCACCATAAACACATTCTCTTATTAGGATAGATGACATTGACACTTTTTCTCCATAAGAAAACTTTTTTCCACTAGTTTTTTGGAATCAAAGTTAATCCGTCAATTATGAAAAACATGGATGCACGTAATAATCTCCTTTCTTTTCGTTATTGTGTAGCATATACACATTTTTCTCATTAGGATAAATGACATTGACGCTTTGGTTTCATAAGAAAAGCATTTCTTTGAACCATTTTTTTAGAATCAAAGTTAATACGCCAACTGCGACAAACATGGATACATGTAATAATCTTTTTTTTTCATGATTGGGCACTATAAACACATTCTCCTCATTAGGATAAATAACAATGATGCTTTGGTTTCATTAGAAAAGCTTTTCTTCCCACAATTTTCCTTAGAATCAAAGTTAGCTTGTGAATAGAGACAAACATTGATACACGTAATATCTCCTTTCTTTTCATGATTGGGCACTATAAACACATTCTCCTTATTAGGATACATGTTGTTGACACTTTGGCTTCATAAGACAAGCTTTTCTTTCCACCTTTTTTAGAATCAAAGTTTGTCTGTCAATTAGGACAAACGTAGTTACACCTAATGATCTTCTTTTTTTTCACGATTGGGCACCATAGACACATTTTCCTTGCCAGGTAGATGACGTTGACACTTTGGTTTCATAAGAAAAGCTTTTCTTCCTAGTAGTTTTTTGGAATCAAAGTTCATCTACCAATTGTGACATAAATGACATTAACGCATTGGTTTCATAAGAAAAGCTTTCCTTTCCACCATTTTTTTAAAATGAAAGTTCATTTGTCAACTTTGTCAAACGTGGATACACGTAATAATTTCTTTTTTTTTCATGATTAGGCATCATAAACACATTCTTCTCATTGGGATAAATGACATTAAAGGTTTGGTTTTATAGGAAAAGCTTTCTTTCCGCCATTTTCTTAGAATTAAAGTTTATTCGTCAATTCAGACAAACAAGGATACAAGTGCCAATCACCTTGTTATTCATGATTGGGCACCATAAAGACATTCTCCTCATTAGAATAAATGACATTAATGATTTGCTTTCATAAGAAGGCTTTTCTTTTTACCATTTTCTTAGAATCAAAGTTTGTCCATCAATTGGGACAAACAAGGATAAACATAATAATCATGTTGGTATTCATGATTGGGTACCATAAACACATTCTCCTTGTTAGGATAAATGACATTAGTGCTTTGGTTTCGTAGGAAAAGTTTTTCTTTTCACCATTTTTTTTTAGTCAAAGTATGTTCATCTATTAGGACAAACGTGGATACTCGTAATGATCTTTTTTTTTCATGATTGGGCACTATAAACACATTCTCCTAATTAGGATAAATGATGTTGACACTTTTGCTTCATAAAAAAAGCTATTTTTTCCACCAATTTTTTGGAATCAAAGTTCATCCATCAATTATGATAAACATGGACACACATAATAATCTCCTTTTTTTTCATGATTGTGCACCATAAACACATTTTTCTAATTGAGATAAATGACATTGACACTTTGGTTTCATAAGAAAAGCTTTCTTTAAACCATTTTTTCAGAATCAAGGTTCATACGTTAACTGAGACACGCATGGATAAATGTAATAGTCTCCTTTCTTTAATGATTGGGCACTATAAACACATTTTCCTCATTGGGATAAATAACAATGATGCTTTGGCTTCATAAGAAAAGCTTTTCTTCCCATGATTTTCCTTAGAATCAAAGTTAGTTTATGAATAAAGACAGACATGGATACACGTAATAATCTCCTTTCTTTTCATGATTGGGCACTATAAACATATTCTCCTTATTAGGGCAGATGATGTTGACACTTTGGCTTCATAAGACAAGCTTTTCTTTCCACTAGTTTTTTGGAATCAAAGTTTATCTGTCAATTGTGATAAACATAGATGCACGTAATAATTTCCTTTTTCTTCATGCTTAGGCACCATAAACAGATTCTCCTCATTAGGATAAATGACATTGACGCTTTGCTATTATAAGAAAAGCTTTTCATTCCATAATTTTCTTAGAATCAAAGTTCATCCGTCAATTGGGACAAGCAAGGATACACATAATAATCACTTTGTCATTCATGATTGGGCATCATAAACACATTCTCCTCGTTGGGATAAATCACATTGACACTTTGGTTTCATAAGAAAAGCTTTTCTTTCCATCATTTTTTTAGAATCAAAGTTCGTCCGTCAATTAGGACAAACATGGATACACCTAATGATCGTCTTTTTTTTCACGATTGGACACCATAAATACATTTTCCTCATCAGGGTAGATGACATTGACACTTTGGTTTCAAAAGAAAAGCTTTTGTTTCCACCAAATTTTTAGAATCAAAGTTCATCTGTCAATTAGGACAAACATCGATACACCTAATGATCGTCTTTCTTTTCACAATTGGGCACCATAAATACATTTTCCTCTCAGGGTAAATGGTGTTGACACTTTGGTTTCATAAGAAAAGCTATTCTTCCCACTAGTTTTTTGGAATCAAAGTTCGTCCGTCAATTGTGACAAACATGGATGCACGTAATAATCTTCTTTCCTTTCATGATTGGGCACCAAAAAAACATTCTCTTTATTGGGATAAATGACATTGACACGTTGGTTTCATAAGAAAAACTTTTCTTTCCACCATTTTTTCAGGATCAAAGTTCATCTGTCAACTTTGACAAACATGGATACACGTAATAATTTCCTTTTTTTCATGATTAGGCACCATAAACATATTCTCCTTATTAGGATAAATGATATTAAAGCTTTGGTTTTATAGGAAAAGTTTTCTTTCCACCATTTTCTTAGAATCAAAGTTCATCTGTCAATTGAGATAAACAAGGATACATGAAACAATCGCCTTGTTATTCATGATTGGGCACCATAAAGACATTCTCCTCATTAAGATAAATGACATTGACGATTTGCTTTCATAAGAAAAGCTTTTCTTTCCATTGTTTTTTTAGAATCAAAGTTCATCTATCAATTGGGTCAGATGTAGATACATGTAATGATCTTTTTTCTTATCACGATTGGCACTGTAATCACATTCTCCCCTTTAGGATTGATGACGTTGACACTTTGGTTTCATAAGAAAAGCTTTTCTTTCCACTAGTTTTTTATAATCAAAGTCTGTTCGTCAATTGTGATGAAAATGGATGCACGAAATAATATATTTCTTTTCATGATTGCGCAGCATAATCACATTCTTCTCATTAGGATAAATGATATTGATGCTTTGGTTTCATAAGAAAAGCTTTTCTTTCAACCATTTTTTTAGAATCAAAGTTTATACATCAACTGAGACAAAAATGGATATATGTAACGATTTCCTTTCTTTTCATGATTAGGCACCATAAAACATTTTCCTCATTGGGATAAATGACATTGATGCTTTGGCTTCGTAGGAAAAGCTTTCCTTTCCACCAATTTTTTGAATTAAAGTTCATACGTCAATTGTGATAAACATGGATGCACATAATAATCTCATTTCTTTTCATGATTCAGCACCATAAACACATTCTCCTCATTGGGATAGATAACATTGACGCTTTGGTTTCATACAAAAAGCTTTTCCCTCCACCATTTTTTTGGAATCAAAGTTCATCCATCAATTGTCACAAACATAGATGCATATATTAAACTCATTTATTTTCTTGATTGTGCACCATAAGCACATCCTTCTTACTGGGATAAATGACATTGACACTTTAGTTTCATAAGAAAAGTATTTCTTCCAATATTTTTGCTAGAATCAATGTTGTTTCATTAATAGGGATAAACATGGATACACGTAATAATTTCCTTTCTTCTCATGATTGGGCTCCATAAACACATTCTCCTCATTGGGATAAATGACATTGATGCTTTGGTTTCACAAGAAATGCTTTCTTTCCACCATTTTTTCAAAATCAAAGTTTGTAAATCAATTGGGACAAACATGGATATATCTAATGATTTCTTTTTTTTTCACGATTGGGCACCATAAACACATTTTTCTCATTAGGATAGATGACACTGACACATTGGTTTCATAAGAAAAGCTTTTCTTTCCACCAATTTTTTGGAATCAAAGTTTGTCTGTCAATTGTAACAAACATGGATGCACGTAATAATCTCCTTTCTTTTCATGATTGGGCACTATAAACACATTCTTCTCTTTAGGATAAATGACAAATGACGCATTGCTTGATAAGAAAAGCTTTTCTTTCAACCATTTCCCTTAGAATCAATGTTCGTTTGTTAATAGGACAAACATGGATATGGATAGTAATCTCCTTTCTTTTCCTGATTAGGCACCATAAACACATTCTCCTCATTGTGATGAATGACATTAATGCTTTAGTCCATAAGAAAAGCTTTACCTTCCACCATTTTCTTAAAATTAAAGTTTATCTGTCAGTTGAGATAAACTTGGCATGTAGTAATCTATTTTTTATTCTTGATTGGGCAGTATCAACACATTCTCGTCGTTGGGATAAATGACAATGATGCTTTGGTTTCATCAGAAAAGCTTTTTTTCACCAATTTCCTTAGAGAATCAAAGTTTATCCTTTAATTAGGACAAACTTTGATACATGTAATAATCTCTTTTCTTTTCATGATTGGGCATTATAACAATATTCTCCTCATTGGGATAAATGACAACGATGCTTTCGTTTCATAAGATAAGCTTTTTTTCAAAATATTTTTTTTTTAGAATCAAAGTTCGTCCTTCAATTTGGACAAGCTTTGATACATGTAATGATCTTCTTTCTTTTCATGATTGGGCACCATAAACACATTCTCTTCATTGGGATAAATGACAACGATGCATTGGTTTCTTAAGGAAAGCTTTTCTTCACACCATTTTCCTTAGAATCAATGTTCGTATTAAAAAGGATAAACATGGTTACATATTATAATCCCCTTTTTATTCTTAATTGGGCACCATAAACACATTCTCTTCGTTGGGATAAATGACAATGATGCATTGGTTTCATAAGAAAAGCTTTTCTTCCAACCATTTTCCTTAGAATCAATGTTCGTTCATTAATAGGGACAAACATGGATACACATAATGATATCCTTTTTATTCTTGATTGGGCACCATAAACACATTCTCCCCATTGGTATAAATAACAATGATGGATTGGTTTCATAAGAAAAACTTTTTTTCTAGTTATTTTCCATAGAATCAATGTTTATTCGTTAATAGGGACAAATATGGATAAACGTAACGATCTTCTTTCTTTTAATTACTGGGCACCATAAACACATTCTTTTCATTGGGATGGACGGCATTGACACTTTGGTTTCATAGGAAAAGCTTTTCTTTCCACCATTCTTTTGAATCAAAGTTCGAACATCAATTGGGACAAACAAGGATACACGTAATAATCGGCTTTTTATTCATGATTGGGCACCATAGGCACATTCTCCTTATTGGGATAAATGATATTGATACTTTCATTTTATAAAAAAAGCATTTCTTTCCACCATTTTTTTAGAATTAAAGTTCATCCGTCAATTGGGACAAACATGGATACACGTAATGATCTCCTTTCTTTTCATGATTGGGCGTTATAAACACATTCTTCTGATTGGGATAAATGACAATGATGCTTTGGTTTCACAAGAAAAGTTCTCTTTCCACCACTTTTTTGGAATTAATGTTTGTCTTTCAATTATGACAAACCTTGATGCACGAAATAATTTCCATTCTTTTCATGATTGGGCCCTATAAACACATTCTCTTTTTTGGGATAAATGATATTGAGGCATTGGCTTCATAAAAAAAGCTTTCCATGGACCCATTTTCCTTAGAATCAATGTTTGTTTGTTAATAGGGACAAAATGGATGCACGTCACGATCTCTTTTCTTTTAACATTTAGGCACTGTAAACACATTCTCCTCATTGGGATAGATGACATTGACACTTTGGTTTCTTAAGAAACACTTTTCTTTCCATAATTTTTTTGAACTTAAAGTTCATCCATCAATTGGGATAAACAAGGATACATATAACAATTATCTTTTTATTCATGATTGGGCACCATAAACACATTCTCCTCATTGGGATAACTTACATTGATGCTTTAGTTTCATAAAAAAAAGCTTTTCTTTCCACCATTTTTTGGAATTAATGTTCGTCCATCAAATGGGACAAACATGGATACATGTAATAAGCTTCTTTCTTTTCATAATTGGGCACTATAAACACATTCTTCTCATTGGGTTAAATGACAATGATGCTTTGATTTAATAAGAAAAGCTTTTATTTTCACCTTTTTTTTGGAGTCAAAGTTCATCCTTCAATTGTGACAAACATGGATGCATGTAATAATCTCCTTTCTTTTCATGATTGGGCACGATAAACACATTCTTCTCATTGGGATAAATGACAATGACGCATTGGTTTCACAAGAAAAGTTTTTCTTCCAACAATTTTTCTAAGAATCAATGTTCATTCCTTAATAGGGACAAACATGGATAAACGTAATAATCTCCTTTTTATTCTTCATTGGGCACCATAAACATATTTTCCTCATTGGGATAAATGACAATGATGAATTGGCTTCACAAAAAAAAAAGCTTTTCTTCCACCACTTTTCTTAGAATCAATATTTATTCGTGAATGGGGACAAACAAGGATACATGTAATGATCTCTTTTCTTTTCACGATTGGGACCATAAACACATTTTTGTTATTGGGATAGATGACATTGATACATTAGTTTCATAAGAAAAACTTTTCTTTCCACTATTTTTTTGGAATCAAAGTTCATCCGTTAATTGTGACAAACATGGATGCATGCAATAATCTCATTTTTTTCATGATATGGCAGCAGAAACACAATCTCTTCATTAGGAGAAATGACAATGATGCATTGTTTTATAAGAAAAGCTTTTCTTTCCACCATTTTCCTTAAAATCGAAGCTCGTCCTTTAATGGGGACAAACTTCAATACATGTAATAATCTCTATCGCAACGTACCTTGGGGTGGATCCTCATGGATCTATGGGTGCGCACGACTTAAAATATTTTTCCAACTTGGAAATGTCTTTTTGATCGAGACTTTCTTTCACAATGAGATAAGAACAAGAATGGATAGATTCTTAACTTATAATATAGTGGAGGGGACCTTAAGATGAATCCCTCATCTTATTAGCTTCGGATGACTATCACAAAATGGCCAACGTTTGGAGTCACCATCGATCATTTCAAACTAGGCATGATCGGATGCCAATTGAAACCTATGTTTTGAGTTACGAAACTCAAAACATCAATCTCGTGGTCTACGTAATGCAAAGATTCACCGTTTGGGTTTGGGAGTTGGTTACGCGCGATGAGGTATGAACCTCTTTGCGATGCTCGAAATTAGTACCTTACTAGCTATGTCTTATCTCAATTTCGATTCTTTCAATCTTAACATGTCGCTATTTTGATATAACCCTCTTCAAATCCATGAATCTTATAGAAATGATCCAGGTTTTGATGAAAAAGATTTAATCTCATATACACCTCGGAGAGATAGGGAATATAGAGATTTTCGATAAAAATGACCTCTGGATTTTACTTTGAAAATGGAATGTTCCATTTTGGGCACTAGAGAGATACCCACGCGGAACATTACCTTTAACTTTATTTGGAAACATTTTAAAAATATTAATGCACATAATCATCACAAAGAAATCATGTTAATAAGGCAATAAATGAAATAACGTAACATGGATCATTCAATGCAATGATAAAGAAAAGGAATGGACTATTGGAATTTATCTCGCTATTGACATCGATTATCTAGGAATAACTAAATCGATAATTTTTTAGATGCATTTGGGTTTTTTGATTAAACAAGGTTTGTTTGACATACCGTGGAAATTTGAGAAGAAAAAAATTATTAATTTGTAGTTAAAAGATAGGGTTGGAGTATCCCCTCAGAAAGATAGGGTTGGAGTATCCCCGTGAATGGAAAATAGTTTTTTTGACAAAGGAAGATTTTTAAATCTTGACAATTTTAAGAAGCAGGGTTAGGGTATCCCCTTAAAAGGTCGGGGTTAGAGTATCCCCATGAATAAGAAATCATTTTGACATAGAAAGATTTTTAAATTTTGACAATTTTGAAAAACAAGGTTGGAGTATCCCCTTGGAAGGATGGGGTTGGAGTATCCCCGTGGATGACATAACTTTATGATTTAGAACATGGGTGAGCATTCGACGATTTTTGGCAAAAGGATTTATTGTGAATAAGGATGATAAAGATGTAAAATATGTTTATGCCTTGATATGAGCCAATAGGACGTCAACGCATGTTCTTTAATCTAATTGGGTTGACATAGAGACATCTGAATGTCTCGAAATGAAATTCGAGAAAACAACTCGATTTTGACCAAAACTGAAAATAGGGGACAGCATCGCGCTATCTTGCTTCCAAATTTATTCTAAATCGATTCAAAGGATTTAGAAGATGGACAAGACACCGTTAGAAAGGTGACTCTATGAGGGTCATCCTAAAAATGTTCCTATTACCCTAAGAAGAAACTTTCTAGGAGAATAAATTTTCAAGTTCGGATTGATAGTGCTACTGGCAGAGCATATGAGGGACAAGGAGTGTCAAATTTTGAAAAATCACCCCAGGTTCATTTGGCATTGAAAAATCACAAGTGATACCTTTCTAGAAATGAAATTTCATGAATAGTTTAAGAAAAATATTTAAAAAATTTGGAAAAATAATTTAGTGGGCCTGAACGGCCCAACCAGAATACATGTTCGGATTCCAGAGGTTTTGAATAATTTAGACTTGAAAGATCATAACTCTCTCATCCGGAATGATCTCGGGGTGAACAAAACCTCGTTTTAAAGGTATTTTGACAAGATTTCTGAGAAAAAGATCATAAAATTCACTGAAAATCATTTGAGATTTTAAAATGAATTTTCAATTTGTAACAGCTATGCTACTAGCAAGGGACAAGGCAAAGCAGGGGATATTTCTTGTTTTCCTTATGTTTATGGGTCTACATTCGAGTCATTGACATTTGAACATCCATGACTGACGGGAAAGAGTGGCATGAACATCATGAACTCATTTGCACAGCCCTGGAGTAGTTTGGGACAATGAAACAGTCCATTAATCATACCACTCAAGGTTTTTACTCAAAAACAATGCACAAACATTTCGGGGATGAGTGTAAAGCCATTTTTGTTGGAAAATTAAAAGATTTGAGCTTGTTTAACCAAGATTCCAGATTTGGTAAAGCTCAATTTTCCCTAAGATATTTGGCTAGCTTAAAGGAAAATGCTAAGTCCATGCTAATCCTCATTGGTTGAGGTTAACATGCTTGGCTTGGGGGATTTTG